>JASANC010001812.1:0-16460 GCA_030248135.1 Theristus sp. LFF4_11 | reverse complement strand
ACCGTATTACCCCCAATAAACCCCCATGGGGGATTAATACGTCAGCGACTTTTAGGAATGGGGGTTTATTGGTGGGGGGGGGGGGTTTATTTTACAAAAAATTCTAGGGGTGGGGGTTTGTTGAAAAATAGCAAAAATACATTGCATGGCAGGCAAGAAAGTCGCAGAAACTTCTACTCTACATAGAAATTTCCTTTTATAACAGCCTTTTGTAATGAAATTACTATTAACTCACCCATTTGGGGCCTTTGGTAGCACAATTTCATCATTTTCACTGCAACCAGCCACTGAATTCGCTGGGTATGTGTTTCAAACAGGTCTCCAATAATCCCCCATGGGGGATTATTTGTGGGGGGGGGATTATTCGGAAACTGGTCGGGGGGGTGGGGGTTTATTGGTGGGGGGGATTAATGGTGGGGGGGGGTTTAATGGGGGTAATACGGTATATGTTTTTTTCGTTGTTCTCGAAAAATCTCACGGCTGTGCACATTTTTATTGTTATATTGGCTTTTATTTTTATGCGGTTTATTTTTTGTTGTTTAAAAAAATGTATTTTTATCTTTCACGCTTGCATGGATGGTACTTAATCAGCTGCTATTTTGTGTGGCGTTTTTTTAAATATTACTATTGCCGTTTTTAAATCGTGTAAAACGGATAGCAATGGCTAATTCAACGGTTCATTTTGTGGTTAATTAAAAAAGGTACTTTTCTTGCGTGGCGATGGATACATTGATTTTCTAATTGCCCATATTCAATTATTCCCGGAAAGCTTTCAGTTTGTCACAGGAATAACGATGGATTAATTACCACAAAACAGCATGGCTTTTTTCATATTATCTTTTTTGTTCTGGGACCCAGAACCCGTTTACGGGCATACCGTATGGCAGCGTCGCATCCACAGGTAAATTCAGGCAATTTGTGAATTGGCGTCTCAACCATGTCACTTGTTTCCTATCAATGCGTGAGTCGCAGAATAAAAAAAACGATAATAATTATTATCGACGAATGAAAAGTATGAAATGCGTGGTCAATTCATGAATGATTCCTATATGGTCCCTGTGTGATCCGTTTGTGCTGTTGTTGAGCGCAAGTTCTCCCAGCGATCAGCGTTATCCAAACGTCATAAAGCCGTCTGGTGATAGCCTGAAAAAAAACCGAACAGTTTTGTGTATCCTGTGAAATATTTCAGTAAGATCTCAGTTTTGATTCGATGATCGTTCTCTTTATTGTTTGTGAAAAATGTTGAGCACCTTGGTTGCGTAAACTATACTATACATCGAGTTCAAATACAGCCAATCAAATCATGATAGCAGGCAATGTTGGTACCATTTTGCTCGTCGCTTTGCATTTGTCAATTTATTTAAAAAACACGATCATTTTGAAACACAACTAGCTTTCTGAAAGCGTTTTTTCATTCAAATTTTGCGCGCTTCGCGCACCTTGAAAAAAGATACCGTGTTTACTCAATGGCTATGCCGTATGCTTCAAGTGGTACTAAAATAATAGGCAGATGGTCTTCAGACTAAGGGGCATTCATGAAAGTAAAGTTTATTTGGTGACCACGTACGTAGCTACGTATGTTTTAACTCAGCTGCGCGTCTTCATGAATGCCGCTAACACTATTTGTTTACCGTTCACGAGAGAAGTGTCGCAAGCGATTCGGCAGCAAACTGAACGACGGTCTCACTAGGTATAACCGTTCGCGGCCGAGCCGGTCGCTGTTTCGGTTGAAATTGAACGGAACATTGAACTGGTAACCTGCACCTGCGGACCGTTTTGCTTCGTTGTCTGATGCGAAAAAAAAACAAAAAAGTTATGCCACAAAAACATCAATCGTCACGTTGTTTCATTCAAAAACGCTGTGAAGCAAACTTGAACCATTATGCTAAAACTCACTGTTATGGAAAGATATGTCAACCGTACCGTCCTTATCGATTGACAGTGGCTTCGAAGCGGCCGCGACACCGGCAAACATCACTATGAAAACGCATTTCGAATTTAACCGAATCATGTTTCGTTTGTGTCACAGTCTGTTGAGTTCTGCAATTCTCGGTTGTATCGTAGCGACGGAGCCCGTAGCATTTGCCAAAATGTTCTTCTTCAAAACATTATTGCTGCTACAATGTACTTCAAATATAACAAATGAACCTGATTTGCGGATATGTTGGCTATCAAAGCGCATTTAGGATGTATGTGTGTATTTATGTCTTTTGAGAAAGTGTAAGTGGAAAGTGCAAATTATCTATCAGAGAATACATTTTAAAAAACCGAATATTCTGAAAAAACGCTCTGAATATCCTGCCTAGCCGGTGGCTGAATTAAAAAAAACCGCGCGAGCCATCGAGAACAGACAGGTTTCGAGGTGGGCGTTTAGTTTTTTTGTATCTGATTTAGAAAATGGTCTATACACTTGATCAATCAGAAAAATCAAGTGTATACTTCGCAGTAAGCTGTTCCCGCTGGAAAAAGTGAATGTTATCAAGCAAATATACAATATATAAAACGAAACATTCCAAAAAACGCCCGACCAAAGTCATGATTGCCATCTTGTTTTCTCAGTGTCAGAAACACAAAATATTTGTGGGAGAGAACAACGCTGCGCATCCCCGGCGATTCGCTCGCTATATGCCTTCTTTGAAAAAACTTTCTAAAAAAAGGGCGCAGCGAGCAGGATTCGAACCTGCGCGGGCAGAGCCCATTGGATTTCGAGTCCAACTCCTTAACCACTCGGACATCGCTGCTGATAACCGCTGCGAGGCGTTCGCTGACCATAGCTATTGTTGGTTCATGCAAATGATTGCACGTGCATAATCATAACGATTATGCGGTGCGGGGTCAACTCCGGCCCACGCATTTCCGGCCCACGCATTAGCGTCCCGACATTTCCGGCCCACCCATTACCGGCCCACCCATTACCGTCCCACCCATTACCGGCCCGACATTTCCGGCCCACTCATTTCCGGCCCACTCATTTCCGGCCCGCCCATTACCGGCCCAGCCCAATAATCAGTTCTTCCTTCGCTGTATTTCGCTACGGACAACGAAAATAAACTGAAACTGCACTCTAAACTGTACTACCTGCTCACCGACATGCTTTTAACAAAAATATTTAAATTTTTCATTTCGGTTTTAGTTTTCATTTCGTTCCGATTTGTTCCTGACATTGGATAAAAATGTCTCAGTTTGAATTGCGTCAATGAATCAGTTGTGTTTTTATTTATTGCTTTGTTCCGATTGATTTAGCACTTTCAATTTTAATGACAACAACACATGGGTTGACAAAAATAAGAGCTTTCGAACCTCGCTGACGCGCTGAGTTCGAATTTTGTATTGAACACAGAGCCAAACCAATCATTTTAATCCTTAAAATAAGCAAAAACTTTTATGAAAATTGCCCCTCTAACCAAATTTGGACATGTGGATCAGTGGATCGGATCGGATCCACAACCAGGTTGTGTTTCTTAATACTAATTATTCCTAATCCTAAACCTAATCCTAAGCCAAGCCTTTTTGATAAGGTGAAAATGATCAATTTGGTTTTGGACTTTTTTCTTTCCTCTGTTATAAGGCAGGGGCAACGCTACAGCACATGCACATCTCTTAATAATGATGCATCACGAAAAAATCTGATTGAAAAAAAGACTTTAAAAAAATCGAACCCTAGTTCAATGTGTAACCGCCTGATCAATGTGATTTTCCCAATGAAATATAGCAGTGGGTGGTAGTTGAAGTCACTGAAGCGAATTATTGGGCTGGGCCGGTAATGGGTGGGCCGGAAATGAGTGGGCCGGAAATGCGTGGGACGCAAATGAACGGGGCCGGTAATGGGTGGGCCGGAAATGGGTGGGCCGGAAATGAGTGGGCCGGAAATGTTGGGCCGGAAATGCGTGGGCCGGAAATAACGGGACGCAAATGAACGCACGCCCATAACGATACAAGCGTTCGGCGAAAGATTAAAGTTGAAATTGAATTTACTGATGATTGGTTATTGGTGCATGGGTGGGGATTCTATTGACCCTGCATTGATGGAGAATACAAGGACTGCCTTATTGGTTCGGCTATACTGTGTTGTTTTTCAACCACTAACTCTCAAACAAAGTAAAAAAAAATCAAAGTTTTTTCACAAAAAAAATTAAAAACGTACTGCACAGAAGAATACAAATGAAAGCAAGAAACACACGCAAAAAACATAATGCACATGGTCGTGCACTTATTGATTCACATGCATAAACCCGTGCCCTTAAAGCAAAAAAAAAGCTTTCCCCTGAAAACCCTGCAAGTAGTTATTTTGCCTCTGAAAAATGAAGTGAATCGTGAACTGTGAATAGTGAACTGAATGTGAATCGAAAAGTGCACGGGTTTGTGTATGTGCATGAACAGGTGCACGAACATGTGCATGTGCATTACTTTTTGCATGCACGGACAAGAAAGGAGGAACACTCTGAAAGTTGTAAATACACGCACAGCATTGATAAAGTTGTTGGTTGTTGAACAAAAAGCTGCCGCAGAATGAAATGAAAAAAGGCACTCAATACAAAGGGCCGACTTTTAAAACTTACGAAAATCACAATAAATCAGCCGTAAAACTCGGCAGATCTGATCACAAACTAGAACGTTAACGAGCTTTCATTATAACTGTTTGCCCACTGCGGCAAGACACCGAAGTCGTAGACCCACCAGCCCCAGGAATGGGCGTGCAACACCGTGATCACAGTGCAGAGCAGCTTCAGGCCACAGCCAGCCTTTGCCTGAATATTTTTTGGAGGGAAAATATTAGATTTTCGGAAAAGTCTCAACCAAATAATAGATAGTGAAAAGCTAGACTGAATTTTATGATGATTGGATTTGAGATTACTACAATGTACATATCGGCCCGAGATGCATATTGTTTTGAAAAGCAAATGCTAACGATTATAACGAACATGCTCAGGTGCAATGTAATGGCGAAAAGTACCGGAGTTACTAAAACCTCAGACGTGCATAAAACAATGACAACCAATCAACTGCTATTGTGTTAATCGTCATAAAAAAACTTGCAGATATGTACCCAGTAAACATTGCACATGTGTACAGGTATTCCGCTTGGTGAATCTTGGTTTAATTGAATTGAAAAACGCATGAATCTGAACAGAAATTGCGACTCAGTACCACAACTTCCACTATGTATAGTTTTTTACATACATGTAGTGCCACAGTTTTTTTAACGCTAAAACTCAACTGCAATTCACAGATCATGATGCCTTATAAAAAGCTGACGACCCATCCAACAGTTTCACGTTACCAACCAACCAACCATATCATAAACGGTCAGCAGATGCGTTGAGAACACCATGGAATTGGTCGGATGTGCGACGGGCAGCATGAACGCGAACGAGCACGCAACGGCCACTGGTAGAATGTAGTACAGTGGGTTGACTTCGGATTGGTCTGCCTGGAGAATGGATGGAGATACAATGTTCAGTAGCCATATTATGGCGTTTTAACTAATCTGTTTCTCACATGTGATACAGAGGACAGCCTTTTATCCCTCCCCTGTACGAAAGGGTTCGCCGGGTTTGGTGATGATGAAAATAATCTTGAAAACATTGAAAATTTATTTCAATTAAAAACCCTGTATTGAAAATTTCACGCAAAAAGTTTAAAAGAAATGAAAACTCCATCAGTACAGTATGGCCGAATAAATAGGGCAGTGCATCCAAGGCGGGATCAGTCGCAAACTAGGAGTTGCCTTTTTCTAGAACGCCAAGATAATTCCCAATATTGTGTGCAAGTGCGAAAGAATGAACAGAATAGCACGAAAGAATCAATCAGCTTAAAAAACACGTCAAAATTGACACACAATTGGGTTTCTTAACGTTTTTTCACTTTCATTCAAATTTCGCGCGCTCCTTGCACCCTGAAAAAAGCTGCCATGTTTAATCGGCCGTTCCGTACATTAAAGACCATAAAATTGCCATTCAAAATTCCCACAAAAAATCCAATGTCCCAATCTAAAGCGGCATTCATGAAGCACTATAGCTACGCGTCACTAAATACTGCTTCATGAATGCACCTTTAGTTGTCGTCCAAGACGCACTAACAAAACCACTAACCACGGACGCCATGATCGGCACAAAAATTGAGGCACTCGCCGCATTCGAGCTGACCTCCGTCAGAAACGAGCCAATCAGCACGGAGATCGAGACGAAAAACCATTGAGGCAGCTCGGTGAGTGAACGCAGCTGTTGACCGACCAAGTCGGATAGGCCGCTGGTCTAAAACGAGAAAAGAGCGACTGTTTGGACAGTTGATCACTTGGGAATACCGTAAAGTCTTGCATATAAGGTCTCCTTATATAAATTTGAAAATCAAAAATTTGTGAAAAAAGTGGAATTTCGTGTGACAGCCTTATAAGTGGGAGGAGGTCTTATAAAGCAAACATTAGGAATTCCGGGCCTTATAAACGAGATAGGATTTCGTCCATGTCAAAATTTCGAATTTTTTGGTTTCCCGCCGTGTGACACTCCGCCCACTTTTGGGTGGGGGTCTTATAAGTTGGAGGAACCTTATATGCAAGACTTTACGGTATTTGTTGTTGTTGTTGGTCGGTGTGTACAACGGTCGTTGTTGTTTTTGTTGGGTGATTTTGATACTATTGATTGAGTTAGTTTCAGTAGAGACGAAAGTGATTTTTTGATCATACACATTCACTTTGGACCACCCCGCGCGACAAAGCTTGGTGCTCTTAACGCGGCGGTGTGGGAATGCCGCAGATCCGTTTGCGGGGCACTTTGCAACGTGTTACAAGTTTACAACAACATGCAATATGTTGCGGGATATGGTTCAGATTCAAAACGTGGAGGCGTCTGATCTGAATACCATTCTGATAGATTTTTGTCCCAAACATCCTAAAACGATCACCTACATTGTAAAGGCCCGTTTATACCTGACGTATGCGTGAACGGCACGTCAAGTCTCGTTCTTGGTGCAAAAATAGCAATACGGCACGTCACGTCTTGTTTTCGGATGTGCGTTCGTTCGCACCAGACGCATGTATGTATGTACGTCTGCATACGTCGGGTATGAACGAAGACGTGCCGGGCCGGGCCGGGCATGGCCGTGAGACGCCGTTCTCAAACGCACCTTAACACCAGCCGCCATCGCGTAGCCGCCACCAACCAGTAGAACTGCGCCCCACTCAAAGCGCGCCTTCACCATGCTCCATGTGATCAGCGACTCTGGCGTGGCCGCCTTCTTCGCCAGGTACTGCTGAGCGTCCGAGTCTGGAAAACAGAAAAAAAAATGTATTGCATTTTTTGCTGGAAGGCTTACTATCATTATTACACTGAAGTTTCGAAAGTCCTGAGTCTGAAAAAACCGAGTACACACAACAGTGGTTACAATAAAAAAAACAGTTATCAGTTACTGTAGTTGTGAACAAAGCGACTTCCCCAACCATTACTATTGCCGTTACATCTGCCAGTTTCACTCTTACTGGCGCGCACTGTCGTGTGAGTGATGCCACGTGGCACGAAAAACATCAGCACCGCAACGAACATCGCCGTCGTGCCGTCAGAGACGTAACTGCAAACGTGGCTTTGTTTTCTAAACGCTCCAGTCTCAACCATATCTGTGCAACGGTGGAACGCAATGAACTTTTTCAAGATCAGTCTTAAACCTGTCTTAATTAAATCTGTCTTTTACCCAGACTATAAGATCTGTCTGTGGTGAAACACCTTCGGCGTTGCACTGACGGCAGCCAGGCGGCACCGCGGTATGCGTCTATGAACCTGGCGAAACCGCGAACAACGAAGTTCTTTTATTGTCGGCAAAGTGATCAACTTGCCACCAAGTTGGTCAACTTGCGGCCATGCTGGGCAGATTGCCGCAAATCTTCGCCATGGGCGATCTATGGCGGCAGATGCACCACGTATCTTCTCCGCACCATTATTTTATCGCTCTCAAGTGGCAACAAAGCGCTGAATTGTTTTTGTTTATCGCTGATTATTTCCCCAGCCAAAAAAGCATCTCAAAACAAACACGCTTACTCTTCTGGAAAAAAGCTGCCCCAGCCGGCAAAACTTTTCGGCTCCCGGAAGAACCACAGCAACGCCAGAAGAACGAACATGATTGAGACGCCGATCTCGTGCATTCTGAAGAAATTTGCGTTTTCGTTGTAATGGGATTTCCGCAGTTTTATATCTTTTCATTTCGGTTTTTTTCAATCAAAGACCTGCACACAAGAAAAAATTGGAAGAAGAAAACTGAAATCTTCACCGAATCGGCCCGAGCGCCTCGTACTTCGCGCGCAACACTTCGCGCGTGTCCGGATTTTCGTCCGCTGATTGTTTTCTGCAAGAAATGGCAATGATATTACACTTGAAATACTGCAAAAAACGTTTTGAAAATGGGAACTGTTATCAGCAACAACAATAAACGCTCACTTGAAGCCAACGAACAGAAACTGCAACCAGAGCCAACAGGCGAGAAGGCAGAAGAGGACAATGGGCGCTGCGAACACGATCCACGACGCGTACGAGACGCTCCGCTCGCTCGGGTAGAGGCTGAAAGAGAAAGTCGTTTCAAGACATTTCCCTCAACAAAACTCACAGTTCCACGAAAAGTTCAACCATAAAAAGCCACACAAAACAAACAAACGCACGTCATGAGCTGCCCGGTGAGCACAATGTTCGTGCCAGTTCCCGTCAACGTGCCGATGCCGCCAATGTTCGCCGAATAACAGATGCTCAATAGGATCGCCTTGCTGAATTGGCGATGTTTCTCGACCCATTCCTGTTATAATCCGGTTTACGTTTTTTGGATTTGTTTACTTTCAATTAAACGGAATTACTGTGTTTTTTAGAACTCAAAACAACCTTGTCACCCTCGTGGCCTGGTGGTAGTGCGTTAGACTATTGTTTGTGGGCTCGGGGGATCGAGCCCCGCCGAAGGGTGTATTGGCACTTAATGACAGATAACTCAATGGGCGCCTACTCAATGGCGTTCTGTATGCTTATTTTTCTGTGTCAGCCCTGGCTAAAAACATTGCCTAAAAATCCCAAACAACAACAATAAAAACAACAACAACAACCATGCAACAGCTCATCACCTGATGGTCGGGATGTGCGGCGTCAAAGTTTTGCGTTTCTGCAATTACGGCCATCGCAGTGGGCAACATCAACGCCGTCGTCGCCACGTTGCTCAGCCACATGCTCAACAGCGCCGTGCCAAGTTGGAAGCCGATCAATAAACTGGCAAAAGCAACGATTTGTTTGCATTGTGCAAATTTTTGATTTTTTTCTTTTCGCTAAAAAATATTATTACAATGCGCTCATTACTTGAGTGGTCAGCAACCACTTTCAAAATCATGACAGTTTGTTGACAGTGGCGGTTTTCGGGCCCATAATTTCGGTGTATTGCACTAAGTTGTTGTGGTGAAAAAAGAGAAAGCCACGAATGAAAGCCATTGTATAAGTCATCACTTGTTTTTATGAAGTATATGCTCAAACATTTGTCAGTTTTTATAAAATTTCATAAAAAACACCGGCCAAACGAACGATGTCGGGTTCGAACCGATGGCGAGCAGCAGACGCAGCGCCAGTCTCTGGTGCAACCCTGACTCTTCCACGGCGACCGCCATCAGAAGGCTGCCGATGAACAAGAAACAGCTGTCCTGCAATCAAGCATTAACAGAAATTTTAAAAACATATTCGGCATGATACTTCCGCATTCGTTGCTGTCAACTATGATGAGACAATGTATGTGGTAGCGAAAGTTCATCCAATCAATCAGCATCACGGATTCAAAAATCAAAACTCCATATTATAGACAATTAGCGGATTGGTTGGTTGGTGATCACGTGATGCATGTTTTCCTGTGCGGGCATTACTGCAGGGTTGGGGGGAGGGGGGCGAATCTATCCTGCACAGGAAAGCATGCATTACGAGCATCACAAACCAATCAGCTGATTGCCTACGATTTAGAACTCGACTGTACACACGCACATTACCGTTAAATAAAACGGAGCAACTGCGGTGGCTTTCATGACGCCGAGCAACGGATACAAAACGACTGGCAGCAGAGCGGTGATTGGCAATGGGACGACTTCGGCGATCCAGTAGGCGGCCATCAGTAGCACAACGTACGCACATCGGTGCGCCTGAGTGGAATGCACGCTCGAAAATGCGCCAAAATCCATTCCAGAATTCATTGCATACCGCAAACAAAACGACGACTTTCTGTGCAGTTTTCAAAAGTTTGGTATGTAGCGTGGAGTTTTGGCATGGGTTTTGCACATGGACTTTCGGCGTCTGTTCAGTGTGATTGTTGGAAAGTAGAAGTCCTTGTCTGAAGGCAGTGCACTCTGTCATAACACAGTAATGTTGAGGCGTTGCAAACAAACGCACATACAATTATTTATAACCGCAACGCGCACGTCGACGCATGGAGCGTACAGTACAACACTTGCGTGCGTGTCTGTGCAGCGTTTTACGGTGTTTTCTATTTTAACAAAGTGTTCCTGCCATCTTCGGAATCGATTTGACTTTACATGTGTGACATGTGTACTGTATTTATTTTTGTGTTTTCTTGCTCAAGATCGATCCAACGTTCAATTTCAGCGGATCCACTGATCTGGGAAACAGCATCAATGCAGTTACTACTGTATAAACTTAAGCGGCATTCATGAAGCTGTATTTGGTGACCATTAAATAGTGCTTCATGAATGCTCCGTTACTATTAAAAACTACCGTATTACCCCCATTAACCCCCCTTCCCACCATTTATCCCTCCCCCCCACCAATAAACCCCCACCCCCACGACAAGTATTCGAATAATCCCCCCCCCCCACAAATAATCCCCCATGGGGGATTATTGGAAACCTGTTTGAAACACATACCCAGCGAATTCAGTGTCTGGTTGCAGTGAAAATGATGAAATTGTGCTACCAATGGCCCCAAATGGGTGAGTTAATGGTAATTTCATTACAAAAGGCTGTTATAAAAAGAAATTTCCATGTGGAATAGAAGTTTCTGCAACTTTCTTGCTTGCCATGGAAGGTATTTTTGCCATTTTCAATAAACCCCCGCCCCTAGAATTTGTTTGCAAATAAAGCCCCCCCCCACCAATAAACCCCCACCCCTGAAAGTCGCTGACGTATTAATCCCCCATGGGGGTTTATTGGAGGTAATACGGTATTATGAACTTGCTATAATAATTAAACTGAATTTTCCGCTGAAAATAGCAGGACCTCCAACACTTGCGCTGCATCGATATAAATCTTGAGCAAAAAGGTAATAAACTATATCTCTAAAAACATCCGCAAGCTGCCCACCTTTTCCGTGCCAACCACAAACACGAGCGCACAGAGCACCGGCGCGAGCACGCTCGTCAGCATCCGCCGATATCGCCTCATCGCGCGCGTGCACGGTCGCGCGAACGCCGTCGCCGTACACTCGATCGTGATCGCGCACTCGGTCGTGTCGAAACTCAGATGACTCGACTTTTCCACCGGTTTACTGAGTTGAGCGGAGGCCGAAGTCACGTGATGCAGACGAACGGAGGCGGTCGGATGCGGCTCGGGCGGTTTCGGTGTGGTTCGGTCTTTCGACGGTTCGTCTTCTCCGATTTTGCCACCGCCACCGCCACCGCTGTCGTTGTTGTTGCTGTTGCTTGAATCGTCCGCAATCGCGAAACACGCCGTCATGTTTGTTTCACGTGATTTTCGCGCAATATGTAATGTCTCGTCTTTCTCTCTCTCTCTCGTCTGTTTCTCTCGAGCCCAGTTTTTATTCACCAATAAACTGTGATTGACTGCGATAGTTTTAATGAATGAAAAAATACTGAAAACGGCGCTTCGGTGATGATACGTGACTGATGATACATGTGTGTACGACAGTTATGAAAGCGGTGTTTATATTGCTGTTTGCTGATTTTTGATGAATGAAAATTTGATGAAATTATTAATTACGCGTCAGCCACATGACAACCTTGACCATGCGCAAAGCCTATCATACGCAAAAACAATGCACTTCGGTGTCTTGGTTTTTTTTTAAACTCAATGTTCCTCTTGCACTCTGGTTGGGCGGAACCGTACCCTAACTACCAATCAGCGCACGCAGTTCAAATCAAGCCAGTCAAGGGCTCGCACACGAACGGTCTGTGCACGTTTTTTACTGTATTCTTTACATTTATGACTAAAACGTACAGAGAGACGCAATAATTTTCCATTGACTGCGGTTGAATAAGGCCACCAAATGTAAATGCGTATCAGTCAAATAATGAATGAAGTTTTACAAAAAAAACGATACACGCTCGTAAAACCTGTTAGAACTTGTTCGAAACTTGTGATTGCGGATTTTGTTTCTTCCAGAAGAAAATTCGATTTGAAAAAGGCGTGTATGATGGAAATGTCAACTTTTCAAATCACTACTGTATATGAAGTGGTGTGATCTGTGTACCAGTCGAGCTGGTGTAAACATGCTTTTGCACGAATAAAACAAGTGCATCACTTCAACAAACTTTTAGTTCCAGTGTTCGTGTTTTTAGAAAGACACAACATTCTTATGCAGTCTTGAATGCAGTTCCGAGATTGAAAGGTCAACTCAACATCATGGTGGAACTTTTCTTGCAAAATAAATAAGAAGTTCGAGCAAAAAAAATTCAGCACAAAAATCCAGGAACATTTTTAAATGTTAACTTTTAAAAAAGCGCACGTTTGTATGACACACCCCAGTGACATGAAACGCGCATTTCAAATCCAGCACACTCATCAGCTGCAACGTCTTCTAGTGACCACCACCGTATGATAGAACCAGAATTGAACAGATGGACTGTCTTCAAGCAAAGAAAACCGCCGGCTCAACCACGTGAGCTTCAACCATCAGCAGTTTCGATGGTGACAGCTGCTTCTGTGCGCTACTATCGTCTGACGGTTGTTTTGCGGCGAACCAACCGAGGTTCTTGCAGTTGCTGTTGTTGTTGTTTGTTGACAATGAACCGTTTGAACAGGCTGGAAATAAAAATCCAACGATGCTGATTAGCGGCGTGGATGCGGAGTGCGACCAGTAACGGTCGCAAACTGTTCAACTCGCACACGCAAAACAAAAAAATAACTGACCGTATTACGATGACCGTATCATGATAAACACAGACATACACATGTAGGTGTTTATAACATTACAGTCTATGTATGGCCTATTTTTTTAAACGTGTCCCACTGAAATGACGTCATGTGCCACAAAACATGCGCTTGTCGTTCACAGCAAACCAGACTATCCGTTTAGCCGATTTCTTCCCGTAAACAAATGGTGAATGTTGAATCAGTCACACGAAACTGAAATTTTAGTGCCAGTACTTTGACAAACGGGCGTTTTTAAAAAATAAAATGACGTCACGTTAGTCCGGACACGTTTGAATACATCCACAATACACGGGTTTCAAAAATATACAATGTATTGTAAAGGTACCTATGTACGGGTATCTACGTTCTGCTTATGGCTATGTACGGGTATCTACGTTCTGCTTATGGCTATGTACGGGTATCTACGTTCTGCTCAAAGCCACATTGTTCACTTCACTCACCAGATTGACTGGTGCAGCTGTACCGCAACCCAGAGACGCCCGAGGCACGTTCGCTATTGCTGCTGCATTGCTCCTGGTGGCCTAAAGAATTTTTGTTAAAAATTTTGAAATTTTAAAAAATGTAGAAAACAAAAGAATTGCACTGTACGATATGGGGCGGAGGTGCCACTCCAGCTGGCCAGCTTCTGACGAAGCGCCACCACGCCGCCGACGTTCGTGCTGCTGCAAACCGAGCATTGGTCGCAGTCGGCATGCGTCGTCTCCTCGACGTCGTCGTCGTGCTGGGGATGCTCCTCGAGACTGTGACGCATCACCTGTTTGTTTGCTTTATTGTGAAAAATCAAATAATCCACACAGACACACACAAACAATGAAGGAACGATAAAAATGCATCAATGTACAGGACACAAACTGCATAAGCCGTGTAAACGGTTTTGGAAATGCGACTTTCAAGTTAGGTATTATCAAAGTATGATGATGTTCTTGTGGTCGCATTTGAGATGATTCAAAAAGCGTAAAGTCTTGCGTTAGTGGTTTAGTGAAAGGTTAGTTTTGCGTTAGTCGCAAAAGGTATTGGTTATTTTTTAAATTTTGATTTTTGCATAAACTCCAAAAATAATCAACCTTCAATAGTGAAACAAAACCACTTTCTATAGTTTCGGCCGTTTCAGCCAGACATACTAACGAGAAAAAAGACAAAAGACAAAAGACAAAACCCAGACAGAGAACAGTTTATTATTATGATCTTTTATTTTGGTCCCGGGACTCAATGCGCGCTTAGATAGGCAAACAGTTTCATATGTGACGCGGGAATTCAAAATTGGTAAAGTGATCCGAGTCCCCTAAATAGGGCCGAACAATTAGGCGATTTTGAATTGCCACATAAAGATTGAAACTAGCTTTCTTTCCACGTCTGCACACGCATTCAGTCGCAGAACTTAAAAATTGATATTACACAAAAACGGCCATTCCTACCTCCATCACGTGCGGCACGCCGTGCATCCGGTCGAGCAGAAGCTGCTGATGAGGCCAGTTCGCTGGCGGCGGCGGCGGAGTTTTGACAATTTTTGGCAAATTCGGACTCGACGAGGAAACCATTTTCTTCAGAGCAGCGAGGCTGTTTGCTCGCTTACGTGCGAACCCCCTTGACTGGCGATACTTTGACGTCGGTTGAGCATCGCGCCGGTTGCATGCGATTCGCGGATGTCCACCGTTGCTGGACTTGCTCGTTCGAGCGGTCGTCTTGCTTTGCTCGTTGTTGCGTTTGCGATCTTTATCGTTCACTGGTCTGTCATCGGCATTATTCCTCTTCTCCCTCGCTTTTTCGGTGGTGCAACGTGGTAGCCATTGGCGAATGTCGGCGACGAAACTTAACGCGACACTAAGCGGCACGGTGACGAGCAGGATTTTCAGTCCGGTCGGGTAGCGGTCGCTCTCGCGGAAATAGTCCACCGTCGTTATCATGCCGTACGACACAAAACAGTAGTTTAGCAATTGCGTCACTCGAAGCAGAACGGCCATGATGCAGGTGTTTCCTCAGATCACCAAACACTCAAACTTCAATTTTAAACCATCCCAGCGACACATCACTGTATCTACATTGTATCCACTCCCCAATATAAACGCGAAAATAATATTATTGTGGGAGTTCGGTGCCGTGCCGCTCACGATGGCAGGAGAATGATGCAGGCTAAAATTCGTCATTTTGTGCTGAAGAAAATTTTATAAGGTCTCCTTATAATGAAAAAAGTGGAATTTTGTGTGACAACCTTATAAGTGGGAGGAGGTCTTTCAAAGCGAAGATTAGGAATTCCGGGCCTTATAAACGGGGTGGGATTTTTATCTCTGAAGTTGCGAAATTTAGCGCGTACAAAAACGCAGCACCGTGTGTCTGGCGAAGCATATGTAGCAAAAGTTTACGGATATGACCAGACATTAAAACGTTTTTGAGATGATGAAATGGAAACGACATTCGATTAATGCGCGCACCGTTTGATAAGACTCTCAAACAAATCAGTAATTTGAAGCTGCTTATCAGCGACATAATTGAAAAAATATTATCGTTGACCGTACTTCGCCCTTACTAAAAGTGCGAATAAATGAGTAACATCATTTAGGACCACATAGGTCGCCAGGGTGATAATCGGGGCCTAGGTGTCGTCAGCAGAAAGCTTTTCGGTGCTTTTTAATCTTTGACTATACGATTATGATTATTCTTGCGGCTTTGACTACGTTAAGCAGCGACACTGACTGACACAAACGTAGGCGTCTGCACATGCACGTGCTCATGCTCAAAATGCAGCTAAAGACCTGACGCTCAAACGATTGGATGGTACCAGTTTGTGGTGTGAACAGATTTTGGGCAAAAATTTAGGCGTTACGGGGACGGGGATACGCACCGATATGATGAGGATAGAGGCTCACCGCTGGGATCACACCGAACCGGACCAAACTATGCGCGCACCGAAGTTAGATTTCATGACCTTGAAGTTTTGAGCAACAGGAGCAGGCAAGACCAATGTAATGTTGTGGACAAAATCTGGACAAACGATTAAAAAACACGGCAATATAGAGTTAAATATGTGTGTGGCTGTGGGTTGTGTTTCCTGTTCCAAATGATTATTCTGTGTTCCATTGTGGTACTTCGGAAAGAAAACGAACTGGTTGATGCACAACGCCGCGCTTTTTCGAGACGACAACTCGGCAACAGCATAAATTCAAAAAATTGTTGTAAAATTATGCCAAAAATCGAATTATCAGAGCAAAGTACAACAAACATTGTGAAGGAAAAATTTTTCAAATTGAAAAAATCAGCATTTTTTGTTTTTTTTCTTTTTAGATTTAGATTTAGATTTTTGTTCAACAAACAAACCCTAATGTTTAATGACACTGCTAATCGT
>JASANC010001811.1:0-11385 GCA_030248135.1 Theristus sp. LFF4_11 | reverse complement strand
ATCTAAGGATGAAATTACCCCAGGAAACATTCTTGCTAGACTGTGAACGTGTCGCAGGTAAAAACTGAAAGCGCGAACACATGTTGATTACATACCGGAAAAAAAAAGAGATAGAAAAATAAGTAACACTGTTTTCAGAATAGGTTTTTCGTGTCTACAGCGTATGAAAAGTAGTCGGATAAAAATTTTTTCGCGGCTCCAAGCACAACTTTGGGTGTTCGTTTCGTGTGCACAGAACCAAGTTTGTGGCTTATACTATGCTCGCTGGAGGAAGCGAGCAAATTTGAAAAACGCGCGCGAGAGGATAACGGCTCATATAATGCGTGATGCGCTGTCCGCTCGCTGACGCTCGCTCGCGCATCCGCATGATAGTGAACATGATAGCCATTTCCGCGGAAACAAACTTCAAAGAAGTGTCAGTGTATTGAATAATATTTTAACCCAATCTTGGAATGATTCAAAATTCTTCAAATTGTTCTCCTGATAATCACATTTCATAATAAAAAATATGTCGCATTTATGGCTGTTTCTATGCGCTGTTTCTTGTTTTTCTGGCAGTTCTGCGACTCACTGACCTTACGGAAATGAAAGTCATTTCACATCTGGCATGACGCGCCAATTCCAACTTGGCGTGGTAACCAGAATTCCTAGGTAATTCGGCAATACTTTTGCCGAAGTGCCACTTTTGCCACGTCAAGTAAGAAACTACTGTAGTGCTACTTTTAAGTAGCATTTTTCAAGTAAGGAGATTAAAATCTGATCTCCTTGTCCAGTTTTCAAAAAACAAAAGAAAAAAAAACACTTTCCAGTTTTCAAGAACGAAGAGATATAAAGATGCCACCTTTCCAGTCTTCGTCTGCAGCCGGCGGTTCGACCAGCTGCGTCTCAATGACGACTTCGAGCAATGAAGGTGCCGGCAGCACACCACGATTCTCTCCGTCAGCCACCGAAATCGCAGCAAAAATACCGCAGAAAACGAGCGAAATCGTGCCGATTGACTGCGTCTGCCTTGGTGTCATTCTCTTGAAATACCGTAAACATCCAGTGGCAGTATGCTTGTACATTTTTTTGTGTCATACGCGACCGTTGTTGACCAAGAAAATTTGGTTGTGTGTTTTTAAAAAAAGTAAGCAAGCGAAAATGTGCTGCAACTGGTGAATCAACAAATAATTTGAAAAAAATCGCATCAAACAAGGAAAAATACTGTTTGACTTCGATTCAATTTCATTCCAAATCGTCAGATTTTTTAACTGGGAAGGAAATTGGTTGGTTGGTTGAGACTGGATTTGAGTAATTTAAAAAAAGCAAATTTACTGATGTTAAATAAACATAACGTGTTATTTTACAATGTCGAATTTTCAACCGTCCGTCCGTTTGATAATTTCTGAAGAAACTTTCGCGTTGACGCGCATTTCGCCATTTGCGGTGATGTTTTTCATCTGGACAGCTCTTTTTCAAACTTGTACACACGGTTATTTATTTTTTTTAACGTGATTGTATTTGTTGGAAATCCGTGTTCTATCACCGTCACCATATCAGCAAATTTGTCTTCTCACTAGCAAACAAGTTTTGAGATGAAAACACACCCGAAACGTGACTATGCACATCTGGTTTTTGAACATCAGTACGTATCGGATTGCATTGCGTTTTTCGGACACTCAAAATATGCGCAAAATCGATTACAATGTATTTTTCAAAAAAAACTTTCGAATAATATACCATTTCTTTCTTTCTTTAATTCTTGACCAAATGAAGAAAATCATTTTTCAAATAATGTAGAGTATCACAGGTGTTGTGGGCTAGTATCTGATAGAAGCAACAAAGTACAAAGTCGTTGCTCATGATCACATCATGTTTGAAGTTGCACAAGCAAAATGATTGGTTTTTTTCTGTATTTGGTGGCTATATGGTGATAAGAATCTCGTAAGCTGAGATTACTCAATGTGAGGCCATCAGTTGTTTCTACTGCTGAACGGATGCAAGCTGTACAAGAGCACCTCGAACAAGCGCATCTGCTCTGCGTTCACGTAGTGAAACCCAATGAAACTCTCCGCGCAGCAGCCGACGCCCTGGACGATGTTTCTTGTTTTCGCAACGTGAAATGATCAGTCAGCTAATAATGGAACGAAAAAGAATCAATCATATGCGCAGACAGATTGAAAACGCGCGGCACTAATTTTTCGGCAAACTCACGTCGATCAGCTTGTGTTTCAGCCATGTGTGAATCCACGTTGGTCGTATCGTGTTGCTCTGGAAAACAGACGGCGCTGCAATCGGCATGAAACGAAAACGCCCACGGTGGTCACGTGACTCGCCGACGCGAATGTTGACCTGAAGAAAGTGCAGTGGTTGTCTCTGTTTTACGCCCGTGCTGCAGACGAAGTGCCTGCATCTGCATCGGAAGTCCAATTGATTGCAAAAAGAAATTCTAAGTTTCTGCCAAAATCAAGTGCAACCCTACAGTGCAACTTAAAGGGCATTCATGAAGTAAGATTTAGTGACCGCGTATAGCTACATGTTTTAACACAGCTACGCGATCACCAAATGCTGCTTCATGAGTGTTTAATGTTTTTGTAACGTGTGCGCGCGCACACAGTCGCCGAAAACTCGATTTGCGGCACTGTGTACTAGACCACGGATGCGCACACGCCCACCAACACTAAATAAAAAAATGTCCGCGATCTCCGGTCCTACGAAATACATAAAAAAGCGACGGATGATTAGAACATCCCGCGCGCGACGGACTGGACACCGGGCGGACGCGGACACACCACTTCGGAGACATATATTGTATATTTTCATTTAGCATGCGCCGATCCGCATTTTTACCAACCAATCGCAAGCATTCAGCAAGCAGCACATCGTCGTTGTGCGTGTCTTTTTTTGAGCATTCGGCTGAACGCAGCGCTGGCAACAGGCGTTTTACATTGTTGCTGCTGATCGCAAGACCTCAAATAGACATGTTTTTCACAACATCTGTTGGCATTGTTGTACAGTTAAATTCTAAATCATAGAGAATCAGCTGATTAGTTGGGATTACGGTATGCATGCGTTCTGGGCAACCGAAACTCCGCCCCACATCAATGCCTGTACAGATGTCATGAATACAGATGCAGTTCCAACCAATCAGCTGATTCCTTATAATTTACAGTTTGACTCTGTAACAATTGACTTTTGACTGCACAATTGTACTTCATTTGCAGAAAAATTTTGAATCTCACTGTTTGTTCGAATCATATCGATTGATTTAAAATGTGCGAATGAAAGTGAAAATTGCGTACAAAATGTACAATACAGGTACAACACCCGACTCGACCATTCCGGCGTGCCTGCAAGCATACTATTGTGGATTTATTCAAACGTGTCCAGACTAAAATGACGTCATTTGCTTTTAAAACGGCCGTTTGTCAAAGTACAGGCACTAAACTGTCAGTTTGGTGTGACTGATTCGACATTCACCATTTGACGGAAGATCGCTAAACGCAATGTTTGCTGTGAACGGCAAGCGCATGTTTGGCGGCACATGACGTTATTTCAGTGGGACACGTTTTTTTATTTCAGTGGGACGTATTTCAGTGGGGAAAAATAGGTCATATATTCAGTGTTGTTGCGCTCATCTTTTTCTAAACGTGTGATGTGCATGCTTTCTGTGCGGGCATTTTGCTGTGTGGAGGTGGTGGCGTGTCCAGGACAACAATGAAGAAATAAAGCAAGCATCAGGCGTGCTCACCAACCAGTCCAGCTGAGAGCCCACTATGAGTGTCGACGGTGTCTACACGCACCTGATCCAGTGCCGACATACCCACCGAGCACCTTGTACTCGGCGCCGTAATACTCGCGCGCGCGCGCGTCTCTCGTGCGCAAGAAGCGTCGCAAATTCTCGACGATCACGAACGTGTCGTCATCGGCACGCAGCAGCCAGTGGAATCGATCGAGCATATGGCGCTCGGCGACGTGCGCAATCGCCATTCGCACCTTGCGCCACGTTTGCTCCGTGCCCTCCTGTTTTTGTGGTTGTTGGTTTTCGTTTGTGTGTTGGCAAAAAACAACAACAGCAAGTCCTCTTCAGTTGCGCGCAAATGACACATTGCTCCATAGAGAGCAATCCAACAATACACACAGAAGCAAAAGAATAAAGCTCAGGTGTGGATGGATGCACATGTTCGTCCGGGATCGTCTCAAACTGGCCAGACTCAATCTGGCTCCGGTCTCAATCGGGCCAGTTTCAATCGGGCTCGGCTCAATCTGGCTCGGCTCAATCTGGCTCGGCTCAATCGGGCTCGGCTCAATCGGGCTCGGCTTAATCTGGCTTGTTTCAATCTGGCCAGACAGAATTTTTTGTTATATCTTTGTGTGTGTCTTCTATTTATGTCATAAAATTGTGGGAATGTAAACACATAAACGCTTTTTGGTTTCCCTTTTTGCCTTGGTTTCTGCAAGAACGCATGTTTTTCGAGTTATATTGAACCAATTTTTACACTTCTTTTACCTTTCCTGACCAATTTTTTGTCATGATTTCAAATCTGAACATAGATTTTTCATAAAGACACGAAATGAGAAGTTATCGAGAAACGGAAAAAACAAGAAAGCAACAAAAAGAGAATAGCCAACTGTAGAAGACAGCGACAGAAACATGATATCTGCAAAAAACGTTCGGAGTATACACCCACAGAAAACAGAACAGCGGCAACACCAACGGGTTGAAATCAGAAGGTGAAATTGTGCGCCACAGCGCGCAGGTATTCGCAAACACTGTCATATTCATTTTCTTGATTGTTTTTAAAAATGTTTTGCAAACGTTCGTTGACCTCTTTGTACTTCTTCTTTGACGGTGGTACTCTTGCTCCGGCTGACAGCCGCGACAACTCAACCTCAACGGCTTTCTGATCGCATTGGATTGAGTCCATCAACTTCCACAACGACGGATGATCCGCAGAAAGACGTGAAGACAACTTGCGGTGCCACGCCTCCACTTCATTGTTTGTTCGCGACTCGTTTTCAGCCAATCTGTTGTGCACCGACCAGTGATCCACGAAGAATTTTGGTGCCGCCGGTGCTGCACCGCCGGTCGTGCCAATGTAGGTTTTCTGGAAACCACGAAAAACACAAGTCCAGTTTAAGACAAAGACAAAACACACACCGTTTTGTTTTTTTGCTTCAAGACAAAACACACACAGTTTTGTTTTTTTGCTTCAAGACAAAACACACACCAAAAGTTTTTTTGCCAAAAGTGTAACAGGTTTAAAAACATACGGTAAAACGCAAAAAAGCGCCGGCAACAACGTGTACAACACAGGAAACACGCGCGTGAACTTTCGCGCGTGAACGGTGAACAGTTGGCCGTTCCGTTTGGTCTCGCAGCAGATTGTGGCTTGTCTTTGCCATTTTGCACGCCATTGTTAATTAGATGTTGACACGCTTCGGGTTCACAAACAGCTGAAAATTCACTGCACTCTAAATAAACGTCAGAAAATTCAACCGAAACCAAAAGTTTGATAACAATTTTGATTAAAAAAGCGGGAAAACTACTGGACACAACAAATTACACGCAAATAAACGAAGTTTCTTACTCAATTCAAAAAATTGATGAAGGATGGATGCAAAATCTTTTGAAAAAACATTATACAAGATGCACAAAAGGTCACGAAAAAACAAAAGACAGATTGCGTGTGGCATCTCTGATATTGTGGACCATTCTGTTGCAAATGCTCTAAATTTACACATCGTGTTCACCGCTTTTCTGTGCACTCATGTGCGCACCGCTGTACAAGGTGCAAGTCATACCATTGTTTTCTACTTGTTACGTGTCAAGAAACACAGATCATTATTGACCGCCACGTGTGTGTTTGTGTGTGTGCGTTTTACTTCTCCCCCGAGAGCGTGTGTAGTGCACACACGCATGCAATAAAAAATTCTGTCTGTCCCGATTGAAACAAGCCAGATTAAGCCGAGCCCGATTGAGCCGAGCCCGATTGAGCCGAGCCAGATTGAGCCGAGCCAGATTGAGCCGAGCCCGATTGAAACTGGCCTGATTGAGACCGGAGCCAGATTGAGTCTGGCCAATTTGAGACCGACCCGTTCGTCCACCTGATGATGCAGACAAATGCTGAAAACTCGTGCAATTATCGATTCAGATTCACTTCGAAACCCACGGCTGCTTATTCTTGGAAGAAAGGAGAAACGTGAAACACACATTGTTTTCCTCTATGACCTATTTTTTCAAACGTGTCCCACTGAAATGATGTCATGTGCAGCAAAACATGCACTTGTTGTTCCCAGCAAACCAGACTTTCCGTTTAGCCGCTTTCTTCCCATACACAATTGGTGAATGTCGAATCAGTCACACCAAACTGACAGTTTAGTGCGTGTACTTTGACAAACGGGCGTTTTTAAAGCAAATGACGTCATATTACTCCGGACACGTTTGAATAAATCCACAACACTCACAGTCATTTGCAAGCGCACCAATTGCACCATACCGTCGTCGGTCAAGTCTTCGACCACCGCTGCTGCTGGGGCGCTGTTCCCATTTGCAACATTTTCATTATTCAGTGATTTGTAGCCGACAAAGAACAACAGTTTCTGACACCGTCGTCCCCAGGTGTCCATGACTGCAGCTTGTCGATCGACACGCTCCACCGTGGTCAATACCAGACAGAGCAGGCGTTGTTCGCGATGCAGTTGTCCGGTGACGTCATGAATCACTTGAAAAAATCAATAATGTGTCCAATGCAAGCTGAACTACGCTGTATTGAACCAAGTCGAATAAAACAGAGGCGCAGTTGAAATTTGAACGTTTGAAGATTTCGCTTCAGGACTTAGGCTTAGGCTTAGGTTAAGGCTTAGGCTTGGGCTTACGCTTAGGCTTAGGCTTAGACTTAGGCTTAGACTTAGGCTTAGGCTTAGGCTTAGGCTTAGGCTTAGACTTGAAAAATCACGGACCCCACGATCAGCAGTTTAACACTCAACATTTATGGACATCGTACTTCCAGCAAAATTTGTTGTTGAAAAATGTGAGTGCTCGCAGTGAAGCCATGGAAAAAAACTCCGCGAACGACAAAAGACTATTCAGCCAACTCTCACATGTGCGAATCGAGTGGATGCTGCGCTCAATGGTGTCATTGGCGACCACCACCGCAGTGTCGCTTGTTGCGCTGTATATTCGCTCATTTCGCAAAAAGTCATCGTTGTCGTAATTATTGTTGTCGTCGTTGATAGAAGTTGTTCGATTTCGCACATTTGGGTTTGAGTAACGTTGATATTTGTTCGCACGGTTGACAGTAGAGGCGTGATATTTGCGAAATTCAGTTCTGGAGCGTTTTTTTACAAAAGCTTTGATAGTTCAATAATGGAGCTACACACACCACTGAACTCCCTGAATGTAATCAAGAGACATCACAGCAAACTGATTCACCAGTGTCCGCGCTTCAACGTGAAGTGACGAATTGTTGACTCAGGCGCTCACTGGTGTGTAGCATTATTGGACGCCAAAGTTTTTATAAAATTGGCCCCTGAGCAAATCTCGATGCGCTTCGACGTGCGACGGCGTGCGCCAAACGAGCAGCAGCCAAACGCAGCAGAGGACGACGGCGACGCCCAGTGCACCGAACACCAAACGGTGCCGCCGAAGAAAGACAACTGAAAAGTGGCTGTCTTTTTTACTGCAATTCGTTGCTAATAATGTGATGAAAAAGCTGTTTTGTTTTGGACACTCATGATTTGACCGCAGTTGACTCCGATAACTTGACAGCATGCTTGTTTTTTAAGGCTGTCATTTGTTTCGCAGAACACAGAGCAGGCGAAAACGTGAATTACAGGAAAGAAGAACGAACGAACGAACGTGTATCGGGTTTGGTTGAAACCGAATTGAGCGACTAAAATATGTTTTCTTGCAACTCTGACGGCGTTCTTTTCTTCTTTCGCGAGCTCTGCAGTCTCTGCGAAAAACTGACAAACGTATTTTACCCATGGTGTGCTTCACGACGATGGTGAATTTATTGCACTGACGCAGAGCCTCGCTGTTCCTCTGGTGGTGCACGCGCGCGCGCGATTCGCTCAATCAATCTCGAATATGACATGACATGGTAGCAAAAATCGCTGTGTCCCCGTTCCGCTGCGCCATAAATAACGCGCGCTTATTTTTGACTTCGTGTACCGGTGCTTTAAACTATAGTCGAAATCTATGGGCAATCTGTGGCGTCTGTAGCGCAGGTGTCGGACTTCTGTCTGCCGTTCTGTAGGTGGAAGTTCGAACCCCGCTGTGGACAAGACACATAAAGGAGAAACCAAAATGACCAATAACATCTGAAGGTCTGCTCCATCCAGTGCCGAGAGTAAATTGGGCTCGGGGCAGAATTGCCCGTTTCCCGACGGAGCTTTTTTTAGTTTTGAGATTGTGATGATGAACATAGCTGGACAAGCAGCACAAGGAATAAAAAAAGTAAATAAAATGCTGGCAGGCTGATAACATGAACAATTGGACACCAGCGCTGGTTACTGATAAAGCAAAAACAACAGCGGGGTTGGAGTGTGAATGTGAGTCGTGACAGACTCAAAACAACGTTAGTAGTGTCTTGGGTGACTTATAAACATAAAACAAGTCACAAAAATTAGCATTTGCACGGCAATTAGCAGTCTTACACTGTATGCCGCAGCTCAGGCTTAAAATATTGACTTTCCAAACAAAGAAGTGTTGAAAAAGGTGCAAAAGCGTTAGTTTGAATTTGGGTCTTTAACGGGAACTAATATTCTCGCACGAGACCCGCACTGGAAAATCACAGGAACGGACAGTCAACGAATAGTTTGGGCCTTTGGGGTTATTCGAGGTGTTGATTTTAAAATAATCGAGGTCATACAATTATATAGTCGTCCTGGACAATTTGTAGTATTAGCTGATTGGTTGCCTGAACATCAGGTTTAAAAAGATATTTTTCCTTTTTTTCTGAATATTGTGATTTCTGTGTGCTTATTCTGCGGGGGCAAACAGTGAGATTTTTGATGGAAAATTTTGTTCATGATTTGTGAGTTGCAGACAAATCAAAAGCAGCCAATTTCATGGCAAAGAAACTCTTTTTTGCTTGAAAAAAGGAACGACAAGTGACGAAGACGACGTTTGCTTTCAAAAAATAATTTGCTGCAGAAATTTGAAGTTGAATTGAATTAAAATTGAAGTTAAGACAGAAACTATAATTAAAAAAAGACAGTTTTGGAAACGAAATGTCAGTTTGCCAAAGAAAGAACAACAAAAGTCGTCGTCGTCGTCGTCGTTGTTTCAGGAAAAAGGAATTAACAGCAAAACACGTCTGCTTTTTACGAAATGTGCGTACACAAATCCTCCAAAGCGTTTTTCTTAATCAAAAAAAAACTAAAGCAGCTGATATTTGACAGCGAATTCAGGTTTCCCATTGTCGTCGTCGCCGTCGTTCCTTTTTGAAACGAAATGAAGTTTTTTTGCCATGAAAAACCGCTGCTTTTGATGTCGTCATCTCACAAATCACAAAAAAGATTTTTTCCATCAAAATCTCACTGTCTGTCTGCCCACACAAAACAAACGCATAGAAATCACAAAGCTAGAAAAAAGAAAATGTCCATTCCAATTTCTTTTTTGAACCTGATGCTCAAGCAACCAATCACCTAATACTACAAATTATCCAGGACGACTATAAGGGTGTTTTGAAGAAGCAAATCCGCCCTTCACACTTTAAAAGTTTACCCGTGCTTACGTTCTTTTCCGTTCCGCTGCGTGTCACGCAACATCTCCAGCAGTTTTCTCTGTTTTGTTGGAAAAAACATGAACTGTGAAAATGCCGTTCTTTTATAATTTTTTCCGAACGTTTCTCGCTGACACAACATGTACAACAAGTATAACACATACAACATGTATGTGAAAAATAAAAGCAAACCGCATATCCAAAAAACTGCTGAAAATTCTGTGGGTCCAAAAACGTGTTCAAAAAGCATGTTGAGCACTATAACAATTTAATCTAAAAATGCGGGAGACGCATAAAAAATTGGCCGCCGAGGAACGCCTACACGAGCGACGTACGCAGCAACAACAACAGCGACTACGTCAGGCGCGGCTGTTAAGTGTGGCGACAACCGTCTAACCACACGAGCCAAGTTCCTCCACGTGACGGTGCGCGACGCCACGTGAACCATAGTGCGCAACGTTCACCACCAAATGACGACAACAACGGAAGGCAGGACAGTGAGGAAGCCGACGGGGCTTACTCTAACCCAACGGCCCTCTTCAGAGCCTCCTGTGGGCGTCCTTGGGGGCTACCCACAGGGAACAGCACCCCGCGGTGGAACTGTCCATTGCCTGTCCCGCGAACACCTGAAAATTGCGGCGTTCAACTGCCGTGCGCTCACATCGGACATACAGCAGAGGTCCCTTGCGGAGGACGCAACTGAGCATCGAATAGACATTGCGTGCGTCAGCGAAACACGGCTGCCAACAACATACGAGCAGGTTTCCGACCTGCTTGGCGAACGCAACTACAGATTGATAACATTCAATAACAATGACAATACAAATCACCACTCTGGCGTTGGCTTCCTGATCAGCGAGCGCGCTGAGGGGTCGCTGGCGGCCATCGTTCCAGTCAGCGACAGGGTGGCGTGCGCTCGCTTCAGCACGTACATGGGCGTGCGGTCCGGCAGCAGAAGACGGCGAGGCTTGTTCATCGTTGTCGCGTACGCGCCGCATGAGGGGCACGATGCCGAGGTCAAGGACACGTTCTATCGAGAGCTGGCGCATTCCGTCACGCTGGCGTCATCGGGCGACGTGGTGCTGATCGCGGGTGACCTGAACGCAGCCGTGGGGCCGCTGTCACCACTCGAGCGTAGCGTCGGCGCGCAGCACGGTGTCCGTTCCGATAAACGGACCGATAACGGTCAGCGTTTGGTGACTTTTGCGGAAAATAATGGCTTTGTGCTGTCGTCCACCACATTTCAGCACAGCAAGCGTAAGACGGCGACGCATCGACTACCGAACGGACAACTCCGGCAAATCGACCATGTGCTGATCGCAAGACGATGGCGGGCGTGCATCACGGACGTCAGGAGTTGCTGGCGCACCCACGTGGACTCGGACCATGCGCTGGTCGTTGCCAAGTGCCATCTCCAGTTCCCGCGGACCCAGAGAAGGGCGACGGGCGCGCCGCTGATTGACATCGAGCGACTCGGCGATGATGCAGTGAGAGACAAATTCAAAAGCCGTTTAGACATGAGAGCGACCAATGATGATTTGAGCTGGGTGAGAATTCGTGAAGACATGTGGACTGCTGCAGTGGAGGCCTGCGGTCGAAAGAGCCGACGCAAACAGCAGAATCCAATATTCCGATCCGAGACAATAAACTTAATTAAAAGAAGACGCAAATTAAT
>JASANC010001810.1:0-214631 GCA_030248135.1 Theristus sp. LFF4_11 | reverse complement strand
ACAGTCATTTTTGATCTAACAACAATGACAACATGTTCCAGAAACCACTACGACGCATGGACGAATGGCGCAGTTGATCCTAATTCGGCAACAACGGTGATGCTTGAAATGGCACGGGTGCTGATGCGTGTGGTGAACACGACCAGTTGGAGACCACGGAGGACAATGGCGTTCTGCAGTTGGGACGCTGAGGAGTTCGGCTTGATAGGTCCGTTGTTTGATAGCTCCGATCACTGGGCTACACATTCTTGTGTCTGTGCATCTGGGTGTCCGTTTTCCGGAAATAAAAGTGGCCTAAAACGACGAGTGTAATATGGCTCGCATGGTGTCCCGTATCCCGGAAATAAAGTGGCCCGGCCATATCACATTCGTCGTTTTGGGCCAGTTTTATTTCCGGAGCACGGGCACCACACGGGACGCCCAAGCGGACAGGACACCGGACACGTTTTTAGCTGCTGGTGATCATGGAAACATCAACCGCACTCGATCAGTTGGATAGTTGTTTCTATCAGCACTGTGAAAAGTATACTTTTCAACAAAAAAGTTGAACAATTTGGTTGAGTGATACAAACCATTTTATAATCCTTCAAAAACTGCCGTCATTTCAGGCTCAACCGAGTGGCTTCAAGAGCACGAGAAACTGCTGAACAGTCGCGCGTTGGCCGTGATCAACATGGACGAGGGCGTCAAGGGCAACCGGACGATTGTGCCAGAGGGCACGCCCGGCCTGCTGAGGCCGCTGATGGACGCCGCAAAACAGGTGCAGCGTATTGACACTGAGATGCAAAACGGTTGGAATGTCGGAAAATGATGAGAAGTTGTACGTTTTTTGGGTTCGGTTTTTTAAATTGTTGGTGTACCATCGTTCGTCTAACAGAAGAACTTTTTGGCAAAGCGCCAATCATGCACGTGTCCCTTCGCAAAAACACAGTGCGCCCGTGCTCGCGGTGTCAGTCCTCAAACCACAAAGCAAACAAAACTGACGTTAGCACTCTATATTCACCCAAATACCCTGTTACTCAGGTTCCAAATCCGAATGACGACGAGTTGGCAGCCAATCGCACGACCGTTTATGACTCGTGGCGTTACTGGTTCCCAGAGCGTCGCTCGTTGCCCGGCATTCAACCACCGATTATGAAGTTTCCCGGCTCCGGTAGCGATCATTACAGGTACAGTTCGGGCTAATTGCGTCTTTTCATTTATTTTTTCTATTTTCATGGATCATAGTTCCATTTCGCTGGAGTCCCTAGTAAATCGCCAATGCACCAGTGTCCGAGCAAGCTTGGGTGTGGTCTTTTTTCAACTATGTATGTTGCCGAGTGCGACCTGGCCGGGCAAGTGGCTTCAACACACCTTTCCGCAGCTGGCTTGGCGGCAATGAACAGTTTTTTATTAGCTGTGTAAAGCCGTTCGTTGACTGCAGTTTCCTGTCCTACACTGGGGTGCCCGTTACGTCGTTCGACTACGAGTGCAAGCCGCCTGGCTGCTTCTTCCTGTACCACTCGATGTACGAGGTGCCGTGGACGGTCGAGCATTTGTTCGATCCCGGGTTCAAGGTGTGCTGAAAGTTGCTGCGGACTGTCGGGAACTTTTTTGATTTCATTTTTGCAGTGCAACCAATCACTGATAACCACTGAACAAATCGTGCAGCATTCAAGTTTTGTTCAGCTACCACTGGTGCTGTATGCTAGAGCAAATTTGCTCCGTGATTTGTTCAGTAGACGTTCTCAGTTCTCACTGTTGCTAGTCAATACAGTGTATGTCCATGAATTATTGTCAACCATAAAAATATTTTGAAAAACAACCCCAAGCCCTGGTTTTCCGTGTGTTTTTTTCCGGCGCACGTCGCCGTTGGACGGTTGGCATTGGAATTCGGCCGCTCGCTAGCGGACACCTTGGTGGTGCCGTTCGATGTGCGAGCGTATGGCAGCATGATCGAGGTTGCACTGGCACAGCTGAACGCCACGTTGACCGCGTCAGGGGTGGCGGACGCTGTTGACGACTACGAGAACGTCTGGCGCCAATTGACGGACGCTGCGGCCGTGTTGGCGATACAAACCTCGAATTTCCAGGTGTGATTGCGCGCGCATAAGATGGTGCCAAACTTCAGTTATGACACGAAGCCCTTGACTGTGACTACATACTTGGCTTTCTGTGTCTCAACAGTAAGTAATCTTTCATTATAGCACCGAACTGACTGAGTGATTATACGAAAAAGTTTACCAACACTAATATCAACAAATTCGTTGAGTGACCTGTGGAAAGTCAATTCGTAGATACACAGTTGTGTTGATTAAAATTTAAAAAGTTTGGAAACTCGGGGCAACCCGTAAAGCAGCTTCATGCAGGACCACGTCGACTCAGCGAACATCGGCTACACGCGCACCGAGTTGCGTCGCGTTGAGATGCTGAATCGACGGCAGTGCGAGTTCGAGCGAGCGTTCGTGAATCCGCGCGGCCTCTACGCGCAACGCCCGTCCGACCGACACGTGCTGTTCGCAAGCAGTCGCAAGAACCTGTACTCTGGCGCGCTGTTCAGTGCAGTCAGGCGAGTGACGTCATCATTGGTGACTGTTACATTTGGGCTCACTCATTGATTGGAGCAAATTGGGGCAGTCAATCAGCATGCTGCATTCAATTTTTTGGCTACTCATTCATGAAGCACTATTTTGTGACCGCGTAGCTGTTTTTTAACACAGCAATGGGTCACTAAATACTGCTTCATGAATGCGCTTTACACATTTTTTACAAATGAGTTGCACCAGCGGCGATGGTTTCCTTCATTCTATTGTGTTTTGACGACTATGAGAGCACAAGTGACCTGCCGTTTCTCACAATTCAAACCGCCCGGAACTCCAGATTTGCCTTGTGGGGGACCAATCACACAAGCGCTCAAATCAGATGTAGTCAATGGGCTATTGGAACTCTCTGTTCACTATCATTTTAACTCTCAGGGAAACAGCCGATCACTACGTTGAAGCGTCGAATCGAGGTGATTCGGCCGAAATGGCAATGTGGCTGCATGAGGCGCGTCTGTGCATTTCTGAACTGCAATATGCGATCGAGTCAGCGACGTTACTGTTGAAACTCGATGGGTATTGATGATATTCGAATTGCTCAATTAGGTTTACTTTTTATTTGTTAGCATAACTGGCAGATGATGACTGATTCTATGGAAAGATAATGGGTAACATACACTTTGTACACGTGTCCATGCACTTAAGTGCTAAATAAAACTGAACTGAACTCATTTGAAAGTGAAAGCTAAATGTTGATAAGAATATTGAATGTCAAATCGAGATGAAGCATAAACCTTCAGAGCGGCTTCAATGTTTAGCAGGTCCCCACTGTATGGCCAACCATATTGTCAGTGAAGTGCAGATCACAACAAACACTGAAAAACGAACGCAGCGCTCACAAAAATAGCGGCTCATTGTTTGTTTGGTGTCAGTGCACTTTGGCGGCCGCATAGCCAAGCGGGCTGGAAGGCTCGGGACTGCCGAGCGGCTGTCTGTAGTCCCAGAGATGCTGCAACTGCAGCACGAACCAAACGTTCACGGCAAACGTCAGCGCCGTGTACAGCCAGAGACAGACGCGGTCGATCACCATCGCCAGCACCGACCAGTCTTGCGAGATCTGTCAAGAGAATTCATTGTCCTTGGCAGCGCTTCACGGCAGAAAGAACGTCAATTCCACGAGGACTTTTTTGGTTTTCAGTGAGACCTGTAGTTACGTTCATCTTCAACTCAAATACAGAAACGCACAGACTTTTGTTACCCAGAAGAACGTATATTCGTAAAGAAGTGAATAATCCAAGTCTGAATCTGCTTATCTCGTAGCAGAATCTCTCGGGAATTGGCTCCCAAGATGCTCATCCCTACTAACCAAACCCCTGGTGATAGTATGACTCGGACTTATTATGACAGCAACGTTGTTTCATTGAAAGATTGAACCACGAACCGCCGCCGAGAGTACCTGTTCCTTCAGGACATCCTGTTTGCACTGTTGTCCGATGTAGATGACGTTGTTCAACGTTTTCAACAGGATCTCCACTCTCGGATCGGCGACCTGCTGCTTGACGACCGGCTGCACACAGTGGCGGTCCATGAAGTCGTCGATCAGTTCATGGTGATGGTGAGCGTGCGTGCCACCGCTGCTGCTCGCGTCGCCGCCCACGGACTCGTCGCCGTCGTACTCGTAGACGTATCGGTCGACGGCCGGGGGTGTTGCGCGTGGCTTACGATCCGGCTGCAACCGGCGAATGCTGGATTTGTGTTAGCGTTTGGGACGATTTTGGTCGTCTGCTTTTTTAGTGTGCATTCATTATTGTGATCACCAGGTTGGCTAAATTTGACCAGAAGCAATCTGTAGTCACTGAGGAGAACATCCCAGACGAACGAACGGTGATCTTAGGTGATGTTTTAGCCAGGACGAACCCCGAACAGCGTACACAACGCCGCCGATTAGGGCACCCATCGAGTTTTCTCTATCATTAGGGGCCTATACACCCCTCGGCGGAGCTCGGTCCCCCGAACGCACAGACAAGAGTCTAACGAGCCAACGCCCAGCCAGGCCATGAGATCACATGAAGCGCATCACGCAGCAGGAGTTGGCGATGAAAAATTGCGCGAAACGCTGCGCGGGAAATTCGCACGTTCCCAGCATTCGTATAGAAAAGCACCAAAAGGCCAATTTGACCACACCTGAGCGTGCTGCCTCAGCAGCAGACTGCGCTGTTTGCCACAGCCCACAAACATGGCCGTGGTGTACTGCCGTGCGTGGTGATGGTGTTTCTTGCGTGTCGCTTTGTTGCAATGCGGGTGGTGAACGTCGTTGTCTGAGATACAATGTACATGCATGTAGAACTTCAAAACACAATTTTAGTGTCGACACAACCAATCAACACAAAGAAAACCCATTGTTTTTCAAAAAAATAACTAGTTTTTTTATTTTGGCACTTGTGCTTATTGCTTTCAACGGATACCTGAACAAAAAGCAACGAACGCAATTTGCACATCCAACTCCACCGAAGCCACCCAGTCAGCCCAAACTACACCGTGCCACCTGCAGCCGGTGTGCGAATGTCCGCCGGTTCGACAACGGCCGTGCCACTCTCTGAGCTGCTCGTGCGCACCACGCAGTCGACGTGTTTGCGTGGCACGCTGCCTCCGTCGTCCGCTAGACTTTGGTCGGATCGATGGAGACTCGCGAACGTGCTGCTGCTGATCGCTGCCACAAGAAAACACTTTGACAATAAACAGCACTTGCTGACATTGACAGGCGACCGACCAACACTGAGTCCTCAAATTGAAAATGTGTACTAAAAACTCAAGTGTGAATGGTAAAATTGTCTGGATGGACGCGAAAGCTTGGCTTCATTTTCTACTAGTGATTTGTAATAGCAAAAACGCGCTTTTGGCTTAACGATTGCACAGTACCGCGGTGCAACAAAACCCATCGCTCCGATCTGGTGCATTCATCAAAGTGGGTCCTTTCAAAGAAAGGAACCTAACCCAACCAACAGGCACCTGCGACCAGCGTCGATCTCTCCTGCGGCGGCGCCGTGTCATCCAGCAGCACGTTTCGTCGCAGGCGTGCAGCAGTGAGTTGCTCGGCGGATCGCGACATGGACGACGGCGCCGCCAAGCGGTCCAGCACGGCCGAGTGCTGCTGCGACAGTGCCGACACGGACGGCAACGCCGATTGCGGGAAGCGCGGCAGCTGCGGAGGCACCGCGCGAAACGAACCGCTCTTGCGTTTCACGCCGATTTTGGTGGTGCGCTCGCTCTGCTTGCGGCCACTGCTCCAGCCGAACGCCGTCGTCGAATCGTCGTCATCCGTCTGAGAGCAATCGATCTTCGGATGACCGATGTCCATGAGTTTGCCGAGTTTCTCGATGATCAACCAACGCATACGAGGCGAGATCGGAAAGTCTGACGAACGATGGTGAAGGTTGAGGGTGATCGTGGTGATCGCGATTGTGGTGGAGATGGAGATCATGTTGAACAGGATGTACTTGCCCATGATTGGAATGCCTGTAAAAAACGGTTGAGTTGTTACACTGTTATTGGTTGTTGCTTTCGATCATAAACATTTTGAATGGAGTGTGCTGCTCATAACGTTGGTTTGACCAATCAACGAGCTGTATTCATTCAAATGTAAAAATGGTTTGCGAGTAGTCGATCGAGATTGAAATGCTGATTGATATAAACTGTTCTGGGTGTTTTTTGATTCTGATTAGTTTTGAGCAATCAACAGACTGAGTTTGCTCGCTTTCTCAAATAAGCTGTGTGTTCAGACAAATTTTTGAACAAACCAGCGCTGGTAGCAGGCATGATTTCGACGAGCAGAAGGAAGAACACGCACAATGAGACGAGAATGCTGATGCAAAGCGTCATCCGCTGCTTGCTGTCGGCTGGTAGCAAGTAGGCCAACATTGAAAGAACGCCTGTCACAAATTTTGCAACAATTCAGCGTTGTTAAATTCCCTTTAAGCAAACTTCCAACGTTGTTTTAAAAGTTTCTACCGATGAGACCACATGGCAGCATCATGTTAGCGCTGTAGAACAACGGAAGACGACGCAGGTGGAAGTGGAATGTGATGTCGACGTATTTCTGCAGAAATGCTTAAACTAAAAATCCAATTTTTTTGTCATGTTCTGATTACAATCCTGACAGGCGGTTCAGCAAACTTTGCAAGCACCGTTTGTCCGCAGCAGCCAGCGTAGACCACTTCATGACGAACGGCAGTCACGTTGAGAATGTCCCACTCCGCACTGCGATAGTAGTACGACAGATCCATGCCAACATTGTCAACGGTCTCATTTTTCCCTGGAAATTTGTTCTTTTCTAGCACTTCAAACATCTACAACTTTTAAACGACGCTGATGAACAGCCAACAAAACGCAGCTCAGCAATTCTGTCTGACCGTGCACCTTTTGGCCGTTTTACCTTTCGGGATCTGATAATACCGCAAGATCTCCAAGTCAACGTATTCCGCATCGTAGCTCCAAGTGCCGAATTTCATGTGGCAGTGCTGCTCATCGTACGGAAATTTCGCAATGTCCACCTGAACGAAAGGACTTTTTCTTTTAAAAATAGTTTTTTCACCTTATAATCTCAAACAAAACAATGGGTTTTTCTCATACGAACACTGCAGAAGCTGTTGCCGAGCATCGGGGGTTTCCAGACGATTCGCCCCTCATGCGTCACAAAGACATCCGTGTAGATCGTGATCTGCGGGGCTCCGGCCGCGCTGGAAAATTTAATACAATTGTTTTTTCAAATAAAGCCGTGGAAATCGAAAAAGTGTTGATGTGCGACAGAGAGAGCTGTTTTTTGTACTTGTTGTATACGACGATGTCAGGTATCCAGACTTGGCACGCTGGGATGTGCAGGCTGGTGATGTTTTCATAGTCGACGGGGTTCCAGACCAGACGGTAGTCGGTCCATTGCTGGAAACGAGAGGTTGTTTTTTAGTTAGAGAATTTTGTGAATTGCCATTTGATCTAACTGGTTGAGCAAAGGAAATTCATACTTTTCACATTTCTTTCTTGTTTTGTTTGGTTTTGCTCTGGCAGTCTGGTTTTCAGTTTCAGTTCATAAAAAAAAGTCTTTTTGAAAGCAAGGCAGAAAATCCTGCATTAAAAGCGAGTCTTCAAACATAAAAGTGCTACTCACCATTTCCAGCCAAAGGTTCGTCTTGAACACTTGATTCTTCTCGTTCTGCAACAAAATAGCCAAATTTTCCATCACAAACGCTATCACGGTTCTGAACTTACAAAAAATCCCCCGAAAGGCAACACCGACCAAGTCTAGAATGTGTATGAGGAAGGCTGTGAACAGCACCAGGGAAACGTCGCCAGCATTTTCCGACGGCCGAACTTCCGGCACGTAATGGAACAGCAGATGCTCGTACAGCTCGTGCATCGCATTGCGAAAGCCGGCACCTGTCGCAAAGCAAGCTGGTAAATTTCCAAACTTCTCCTGGACGACTAACAATTGCAAATAATGTTCAGACTCGAGCACAATGAAAGTTCAATCTACTACATCCGGCACGGCCAGTTTGTCCGACCAATGTTGGCACACGCTCGAGTGAAAACGAGCCAATCAGCTGATTGCTGTCGGACCTTACTTTGTATGACGTTTTTTTGGGCAAAAAAAGTTTCCACTACCTGCACCGACGATTTTCGCGACGAACAGCAGCGCCCAAAATGACTTCATTTCAATAAAACCTGTGAGTTTTTTTCTGTTCAAAACTATCTTTTTCTAACGATACATCATGGCGATGAAAACTGTCTGCGGAGTGCTGAGTCGACCGTGTCACACGGCAGAAGAGGAACTGAAAAAAGTGCGCGCGCGCGAGCGTCAAACGCACTAGACGTGCATTCACGCGGGAAGGAAGCGAAATGCGTGCAAAACTCGTCGAGAAGCAAACGCGCAAAATACAAGTTGCCCCCAGCGCAAAAGAGAAACCGGAGAATAAAGAGAAAAACGAGTGAAAAGCATTGTCATGCGATCTGACGCCATTCGCAAGTCCCCAGAGAGACTTTTGCTGAATATATGTAAGCACGATGCGATTGTTGTTATCCGCGTCCGCGCGTGCTTGCTCGACCACTTGCATGTGTGTCGTGTGTATACGCGAAGAAAAGGGCGAAACAAACTTTGGGTACATCAGTGACAACTTGCGTCGTGTATCATTTCATGCCCTCCCCCTTTGTGTCCTTTCTTCTGTGTCCGGCTGAAACGCTCATGATACAATCAAACGGCGGATGAAAAACGAGACAACGAGGCTCCACCGCCGCTTCTTCCTATCGGTGCTTTCTGAAATGCCACTTGGCTTTTTGAAGAGCGTCTTGAGACGGTCATTTCGGGTTTGCGTGGCCGTTTATTTTTCGAGCATATGGCTTTCGTTTTTGCTGTGTGGGACTACTTTTCAGCGGTCTAAAATGGAAAGAGCTGTGTACATTGGAAAAAGCCTAAGTTGGAAAATGATTCAATGTGTACTTCAACCTAGTGACTAAACTAGAGTTTAAAATTTTGATAACACAAATTTTTGAAAACGGGTTTCATATGGCAAAAAAATTCAAGAACTTCTTGGCGTCTATCCCACTGAACTGAGAAATTAAAATTGGCAGATTGATGCCCCCAAGAACGCCTGCGCAGAATGCATGCATCACGCCACGCGTGCAACCAACCAATCAGCTGGTTGAAATAATCCTACAGATAGACTGTAGATCGGGTTGCATCAAGCCATTCGGGTTGATCAGCAGAATTTCATGTGATTGTCACACATATCATCAACAAAGCAACGTAAATCTCTATTCTACAAACGTATTCTACAAAGATTAATTTCAACTCAAAAAACTGAAAGAACAATGGCCCATGGACCACCACCGTGACCGTACGTGTGTTTCAACGCTTTATTCTGTTGGCCTCCATTATTCATCCGAAGAGAGTTGAGACTAGAAAGTGTGACGGAGAAGGCGTGAACAAGAAAATTTTGTGCTTTGTTACGTATTTCAAGGTATTTTTTTGAACACCCTGGAGTAAAGCCCCTCATTTTTCAAACACCGCTCACTTTTATGGAACTGACCACTGACGGAGATTTGCGCGGCAATGTGCACTATTATCATTATTTTAGGTTATGCGACTCAGTGCGTTTGCAGACGTCGATAGGAAACTAGTTTCATCATTGGTGACAATTCAAAGTAGCTTAAGTGACCTGGCCTTATTTAGGGGACTCGGATCACTTTACCAATTTTGAATTCCGCGTAATGCATGAAACTGTTTACCTGTCTATGTGCGCATTTAGTCTCGGGAAAAAATTAAAGATAATACACGATAGCAAACCGTGCTCCAATTCACCAGGTTTGATCCGGGTACAATGAATTTACCATGAATCAAATATCAGTCGTCTGGACTGGTACGACAAGTGCTGCGGTTCAAATGCGCCGCAAAGCGTGTCCGTGCTCTCTCATACAGTTCGTAATCGTACCGCTGAATTTTGCGCAGCATCGATCGATGAGAATCGCTCAAAAACAGAAACTTTTCGAAACTTTTTCGAGGCATCTCGATTGGTCTAAAATAATAATCGGACGGCCAACGGAGACACTCGCGGAGAAGCTGCCACGTTTGGCACAAGTGCTCGCTGAGGCCGACGAAATCCATTGAATTTAACAGTCTGAAATCGTTTGCAGTTTCAGCACGGTTGTATTTTGAATTGTTTTTTTTTGTGAAGAACCGGCTTTCTGCCGCGGCATCATCGTTATCGGATTAAGCCATCATTCTTTGCACACTGATTGGAGTAGTGGAACAGTACTGTAAGTTGGATAAACACCAAATTTTGTGAAATAATTGATTGTTTGAAAAAATGCCAGCGAGAAAGCGATCAACAATACTGTTGTTGGTTCGCCATTTCGTTGGTCTGCTTTTCACGTTCTGGAGAACACATTGATAAACAAAACAACTACAGCACTTGTCATAAAGTAAGTCGGGACATGAAAAATTGCAGCCGATTCACTTAGCCTGTTCTGGTGCCATCGCAGAAGTCGACATACCACAAAAGCCAAAATAATAAAATGCCAATATCACTCACTTCAAAGCATCCTCAAATGACTGCTTGTCCCGTTCATCGCCCGACCAGCCGAGCTCCTTCGATTGGCTGTTCGTCAACAATTGATGAAGTTGCCAGTGTTCTGGTGTCAATCGAGCATTCAACATCGTGTGTCGGTGGAACAAATCAATCGTTAATTGCAGGGTTGGAATGGACGTTGGCGGCAGTTGGTATCTGCAGATGAAGAAGCTATAGACGCGTTGTTTGATAAAGTTACAGTTGGTCATTTGAACTGAGGCGTTGATTGGTTTTGCAGCCAATAAACGTGCCACATTTCGTCAGATTTCAATGTAAGAATTGACTGTAAGATGCAATTTCAAACAAAAAAAACAAACCAAACCCCGATTTCGCTAAATGTGCGTGATATGAAATGAACTGTTCGGATGGCTCGCGCATGATCGTGAAACGGAAGGCGTTGTTCGGAAACGATCGTTTAAAGAAGTCTTGATTCTCCTTCCCAAACAGCGACAAATGGTCAACCAACGCTGAATACAGACATGAGCAACGTTGAAAACAATCGGCCAGAACGGCAAATTATTGATGGATAATCATAAGCCAGTGCCACATTGCAAGTCCTGCCTAAAGCAACCAGACTAGTTAAATTTACATTGAATAAATTCAGATTTTAACCGGTTAAAGTAAATGTTTCCGCTAATTGAATGAAACAGAAAAACGCATCTAAAACTCAAGCGCTCACCATCAAAGCGAACGTTTGTAAAATTGAAATTCGGACAACAACCGAATCTCAATCTTTTCACAGTGAATGTTCCATAGTCAACATGTGACTCCTGGCCAGTGGCGTTGCTTGCGTTACGAAAACAGTTCACCACTTCATCGGGCACCGTTCGACAGGCGGCAAAATTCAAACACTTCAAACGATTGTCGACACAGAATTTGCTCAGTTGCTCTCGAGTGACGGAGCTGCCCGTTTTGTGCAGCGCGAGAAATACGAACTGACGTTGTTTCGTAGCTAAAACTTTTGAAATAAAAGAAAAGTGCGCCTGTGCGTCGTCGAAGAACTAAAACGTGATTTTTATTTTTTGAGTTGTGTGTTTTGAGCAAAATTGGAATTGTCCATTATAGCCGATCCTAGAAAAAGATAATCGCGCGGAGCGTGAGGAAGTCAATTTCTACGGCCAATCCCTCACCCTCCCTACATTGGGAAAGTGAGAGAACACTAATTGATGAATGACATTCCTTGCGTATCCCCAATTATGTCTAAATCAGAAACCTTCCAAATTCCACACCTGATGCTTTCATTGTCTCATTGACATTCGTCTGATTGGTCCAATGAACAGCCGACTGCGGCAAGCAAGATTGAAAATACGCCAAAAAACCGCTGATCATGACAACGCAGGTCAAATATCGCTTTATATGGGTTCTTCGGATGAGTCTCAAGTTTGGCAATTTGTCAAAATGCTGTCGGTTTCGATGTGCCTTTAAACTGGCCCATGGCATTCTTTTATACCAAATGAACAAATCGTATTTTTACAAAGGTTTCAACAATGAACTTCTTTATGTTCATTCTGGCATCCGGGTATTTGAGAAGGTTAAAGAAAGCACAATAAGAACACAACAACAAGTTCATTAATAATTCATTCGTAAACTGCCACGTCCACAAACCAATCACTGCTTAGTTTTGTTTTGTTTTCAAGCAGAAACACACAGTTTTACCACCCAGCTCAGACCAAAGACCGCTGGTGCATTGTTTCAGTAGACTGAGAAGAAAACGGCATGCGGCGACAAAAATTTGGAACATGTATCACTGTTGTTTCAACTGTTTGTCAAAGATTTTTATCGCTCTTCGGTAGAGAGCATGATCGGCACTCTGCACCCTCTGCAGCATTGCCCGGTGGAGTCCGCCCAACGTCGCCAGCCGTTCCTCGCTTTGTCGCGGCATCTTGACGGGACGGAAATATTTCTCAGCTGGCCAGCGAAGTTTTTCGCGAAGCAACTGCCATGACTGACACAAATGCTCCGTGATGCCAACGAAATCGAGCGTGTCAAGAAATCTGAGAAACAGGCAAAAGGGTCAAAGTTCCCGAGAAAAGATCCATACGGTCTATACAAAATGTCAACTCATTTAGCTGACTGGTCGACAGCACTTGACTTCTCGTGCTCCCGAGCTTCTTTTTTCTAGCACTGGGATTCCATTGAAAACTGATGCTTTTGTTTCAATCGCAGACATTTTCTTTTTTTATTTCCATGCTGAAAACTGTGATCTAAAACCTTTGGGCATCGGGGTGCTTCTTCATTGTGTTTCGACGTCTACGGCGTTCTTGTTTTGGATCGAGTGAGTTTTTGAATAGGTTGCTTTATTTTTTTTCGGTTTCAAACAGACACATGCAAATCTCATTCAAAAGTTTCAACTGGATTCAACTGTCATCTGACCGAATGGTGCGTGTCAGCGAGCGACCATCGCTTGCATTGCCCGACCAGCCCAGTTCTTTCGACTGCGAGTTGCTGAGCAACTGATACAGATTCCAATATTTTGTTGGCATTGGCGCCAGTTTCTGAGTGTGATTGTAGAAGAGTTCAATTATTTCAGTGAGATTGAGCACGTGCGGAAATTGGTATCTGAAAAAAGAGGCTAAGGTTGGATTGTACACAAGAGCAAATTCAGAAAGATGAAGGATAAAACAAAAACCGTGACAGCATCACACTTTAACTAACCGCACTTGAAACAGCATGCTGTGATACGAAACGAATTGTTCTAACGGTTCACGAATGAAAGTGAATCTGAACATCTTTTTCGGAAAAGCATTTTCCAGAAAAATCTTGTTGTCGCTGCCTCGCATTGCAAAATGGTCGATCAATGCTGTGAACAATGCTTATAAGTCAAAAGCAAAATTGATCGAAACGCTAATTGTGACATATGTGCTGGCTGGATTTCAATAGCGTACAAAAAATCACAGCTTTTTGGTGTTTGATGAGAAATTCAATCTGAACTGATTAAGCGTGACAACGAACACCCAGAAGTTACCATCAAACTGATTGATATCGTTCAACTTTGGACAACAGCCAGCATTCATCCGGCGCATCGTGAACGTGCCGAAGTCAATGTGTAGTTCACTGTTATTATTCGGTGCTCTGTCGTCAGCGGCCACCGATACATTGCGGAAACATCGAATCACTTGTACCGGGTGCAGTCTGCAACTCGCGTAACCAAGACACTTCAACTTTTGCTCAGCGCAGAAATGCTCGAGCTCGTGTCGCGTGATCGTGGTGCCCGTTTTGTGCAACGCGTGAAACATGAAGTGACGAATTGGGCCGCTTTCATTGGTCGCTTCTGCTTTAACGTACAAACACCATTTATTTTTTTGCTTGTCGTTCGCCCGTTTTTTGACTGTGAAAAAAATGTGTTGCTAATGAGGGTCACTAAGCATGACGGACTTCAACTAAAACAATAAATGGCTCCGTTTTGGCATCCTTTGACGACCCGATGTCAGACGATAAAATTCTGACCACAAACAGCTTTTTCTTTGACAATCAAATCAACGCACCGTCTTCATGATCATTGTCATCTGATGCTTCACTGGGCCATGGGATTTTGTCTTTTAAGTGTTGAAATGCAACACTTTCGGCGAACAGAACAAGGACATACAGCGTTAGCAGCGTGCTCACACTCAGCATCAGGGCGCATGCAGATCGATTGCGTATCACGCGCCGAAGAAGACGTTTGCGCCACATTTGAGCGTGCGGCACCTGTGCGGGGGGCTTGGCTACTGACTTGATTTGTTGTTTCAGGTTGACAATGCAGCCAATAGTTTTTTTCAGTTAATTTTCTTTCTGTTCTTCAATCAAGCTGTTCAACGTAAAAGATACTAGCTCCGCAACTTTGACTTTTTGCTCTGTTGACGTGTTCAAAAGAGATGGCGCAAAAATCAATGCCTTGTGCGTGGTGTCGCAATTACGAATTCATTGAGGTGTGAAACGAATTGGGTCTTACATTGTCAAAATCGCAACACAAACTGGAACTAATAAAAGCAAACTAAAACCAAATTGGGCATGCCGTGAAGAGAAGAGAAGAGAATCACTTGCTTGTACTCCTGCTCTTCTACTGCAACGTTCGTTCTACTGAATCCACCGTAATGCCGCCAAAACCGTCCGCGTGGGTCAACTAATTCTGCGTTGGTTGTGTGTCAAGACAATCAAGTGTATCGATACTCAGCACTTCACTATCAGTGGGCCAGTGTGGTTTGTTTTTGCTAAACACAAGATTCATCGTTTTTCAAAAAGGGGAACTAAGCACCAAAATAAAACGATAAAACTAAGCTACTTCCAATCAAACGGGATACCTACAAACTGCAATTATTCTTCCTAAAAAAAAAACTAACTAAAAACTATACACCCTATCCTCATTCAAAATTATTTTCATTCAAAACCATATTCATTCAAAACCATCAGTCTATCTTCATTTTTTCAAAAACCAGAACCTCTATCCCACTACGCAATTTCAGCCTAAAAATGACTTTTTTGGGGGGTAGGGGCATAGAAAACAATTTCAATTGCTATTACAGACATCCAATCTCGCTCTTCTCACAATTCTCGTATAATCCAACAATGTGGCCGTTCAATGGGCAGTTCACGTCGCCGCACTACACACCGGCGTACCCATTCGCGTACCCTGCTGTGATGCCGCAACCTCAGCAGCAGCAACAGGCGGTTCCACAACAGCCGCAGATCATCTACGTGCAGTCACCACCTCAACCACCACCTCAACCACCGCAACCGATCCAGCAATCACAGCAGCCAGCCACACAGGGCTACAACGGCGGAGGCCGCGGCCGATTCCAGGGAAATTTTTATCGACGCAACAGCAACTTCCGGGGCGGCAACAGTCGCGGCGGCACCGGCGGCGGCGTTCATTCGCGGGGCGGCGCCCAATCTCGCGGCAGCTGGTCGCTTCGTCGTACGTCGTACGGCGGTGTTCATAAACGAGGTGGCAGCGCTCATCGTGGTCCACAGGCGCACCGTGGTGGCAGCAACAACACCGCAGCTGGCACTCAGCCGTCAGGTCGGTTATTTGGAGGTGGTATTCAGAAGGTTCCTTTTTCGGAAAAAGCCCTGCTTACGGGCGAAGGTGTCACAATTCTAGTACCATTTGCCAAAGAGATTGAGTGTCCGGTCCCTGACTGTGATAGGCGCTATTGCATCATGCCAAACTATGAGCACAAGATCAGCATTGACACACATCTGATCCGTGAACACAATTTTGACCCACAAAATGCCAAGTACAAACTCCGCTGTCGCTTTTGCTCTTTCGCTCCAAACACCAGATGTAGGATCAAGAGTCTCATCTCGCATTCACATTTACACGTTTTCGAATTTGAAACGCTTCCAAGCGACAATCACGTGCGGTATCAGTGTCCCTCCTGCTCCATTTACTTTCCAACATCGATCGCTCTCACAAGCCATCTCCGACAATCAAAATGTAAGAGGCAACACCCAACAGAGGCCTCCGTGGCCACAAGTGACAACCAGGCTGCCTCCGCGGCAACCACAAACTGTACAAGTGACACCAAGGCTGCCTCCGTGGCAGCCACTAACAGACCAAACGGCAACAAGGTCGCCTCCGTGGCAACCACAAACCGTCCAAGTGTCACCAAGGCCGCCTCCGTGGCAGCCACTAACAGACTAAATGACAGCAAGGTCGCCTCCGTGGCAACCACAAACCGTCAAAATGACATCAAGGTTGCCTCCGTGGCAACCAAAAACCGTCCAAGTGACACCAAGGCTGCCTCCGTGGCAACCAAAAACCGTCCAAGTAACACCAAGGATGCCTCTGTGGCGCCTACAAACACATCAAGTGGCACAACGGCTGTCCCTGTGGCAAACTTCGAATCTGCAAAAGACACACGGGCAACCCTTTCTGAGGAGGCTCCGAGTCTCGAAGGTGCGCTGCATAACAACAACAGCCACCCGCTTGACCACATCCCGACTTCGCCTGATGCAAATCGGTTCCGAAGCCGGCTAGAAACTGTGCCAGAACTGTCAGACCACAAAATCTCGACCTCAACAAAATCCCACTGTAAACTGCAACCACAAAAAACAACAGGCGCACAGCTAAAACGTTACAGCTCTGCCCAAACCATTCCTCTAGGTGTGGTCACGCGCTCCCGCGCGAGATCCAGCAGTACATCCAACACAAACGACCAAACACGACAAACCAACAGCACTGCAGCACCATCATTCTCTGCACACCAGACATCAATAGCTAGCAGCAAATGCCAAGCTCCCAACACCTCAAGTTGTCCAACGCAGTGGTGCAACCGGCACCCAAAACAATGGTCAGACACCGAACTAAACCGGGCCCTCCGGTCAGCAATCCACAACAGTCGAGACAGCATAGCGGTTGATGCACTAGTTTGGCAAACAGGCAATCAGGAGCCCTCCTGCAATTTCCAAGAGTGGCGCAGTATTCCAATCTGGCCGGAAGAACGAAACGCCTGGTCAACAGCTTACATTCCAGTCTTCTACAACAGCCACTGGGCGCTTGCAGTTCTCTCGGTTGCTTCGAACGTTCTACACTACTACGATAGTAGCGCACGTACACTTCCACCTAAAAGCGTTCTCAAAGATCTGCTTGCCATTTGCTCCAATCTGACTAAATCCAACAAAAAGCCGAGGGTCGTTGAATGCCCTGAGAACTATTTCAAACAAACTGATGCTGTCAACTGCGGTCCGGCCGCAGCTCTGACTGCTTCAAGAGCTGTCATGCAGGAGCAACTCGTATTCGGTGTTGATGCGGTAGTCAATCACCGCCGACTGCTTGAAGCGGAGTTCGCAACTGACGGACTCGCTAGACTAGAAGAAATGGCCTTCCAATCAGCCATCAAGACCATCGAAGCCTCCCAGAACAAAGTTAAACAGCCAAAATCTAAAAGTCACAACAACAGCCACGTCAAACCAACCGTTAACACAACAAAAACTGACCGTACCGGCTCTGTGCCGACTAAACACTCAGACTGGCTAAACAAACTTGAACAATGGAGTGAAAACGCTGATTGGAGCTCTTTTGAGAACATCTGTCACGAACTAACAGAATCGCTAGCCTCTAAAACCAACCAAACAGGTCAGCCAAAAGCCCCACTGCGACATGCAAATGACAAATCTACCCAGACGGTTCGGCCGAACTTCAAACCGGCTGATCCAACAAAAGCAAAACAATCTGCAAAAAGCTATCTGCAAAAACTGTACAACCGAAACAAAAAGAAGGCATTCAAGAAAGTGTTAGGCAACAGCGCTGTTCAATGCACACTTGACCCGGACGCGGTGGCATCCTACTTCAAGAAAGAAATGGGCCCACGCGCTATTGACTACCACGCTCTAGACAACTGTGCCACAATAACCAAGTCACTGTCAGACGAAGAGAAGAACCGCATCGCCGCCGAAATCACTCCGGCGGAGGTCGGACGCGTTCTTCGTCGCATGCCGAACAGCGCGCCGGGAGCTGACGGAGTGTCCTACGCGGACCTCAAGAAGCTACCGGGATGCGAAGTGATCTTAGCCCGCATCTATCAGATCTGCCAAGCCAACAAAAAAGTTCCATCAGCCTGGAAAACAGCTAACACCATCCTGATCCATAAAAAAGGCGACCAGGGCGACGTGCGCAATTTCCGGCCTATTGCTATCATGAGCACCATTTATAAACTGTACACGGCCATCCTTGCCAATCGAGTCGGTCGTCTTTCGGTCGAAAAGAAGCTCTCTGACAGCAGCAACCTGCTTCTGAGTCACGAACAGAGTGGTTTCGAGGCCTTCGAGGGCACCATTGAGAACGTCTTCCTCTTGGACAACATCATCACCCATGCCAGAAACGACGTGAACGAACTACACGTCGCCTGGCTGGACTTACGAAACGCATTTGGCTCAGTGCCCCACCCGCTGATCTTCTACATGCTTGATAAACTAGGCTTCCCGTCGGAGTTTCTTGAAATCGTGGCAGACATCTACAACGAGGCCTCAACAACGTTCCAGTGCGGCGACTGCATCACTGAAGCGGTGCCAATTGAATCGGGCGTCAAACAGGGAGATCCACTAAGCCCTCTGCTGTTCAACATCTCTCTTGAATTTCTGATCCGGACGATCAAATCAAATTTCCCGACAGCGGGCTACACACTCGGACCCTCAACGCACAACGTGTTAGCATACGCCGATGATTTAGCTGTCATAACCACGAATCCAGGTGACCTAGAAGAGCTCCTTGCACTAGTTTCCTCAGTCGCCTCTGACATGGGTCTCGCATTCAATGCAGCGAAATGCGGCACCCTATCGGCACTCGGCTCCAGAGCTCTCAACTGTCAATTCGAGATTCAAGGTGGGAAAATACCAGCACTAGACCAAGGGGAAGCGTACACTTATCTCGGTACCTACCTTGGCATAGCAAACGACCAAACACCAAACGAAATGTTCACGGACATCATCTCAGACCTTGACAAAATTAGTAAGTGCGACCTAGCCCCATGGCAGAAGCTGGACGCAATCCGAGTTTTCCTGCAGCCTAGACTCAGCTACACTGCCAGAACTTCTGACATCTCAGTTACCGCTCTCAATCACCTGGACAAAGTCCTAAAGGACGTCTGCAGAGAGGTAACCAATCTCCCATTCAATTCAACCCCCCACTACATTTTCTCTGACCATCGTAACGGCGGTCTCGGAATGCTCTCATTCGCGGACGCCTACGCAATCCAAACTGTGGCACATGTGTTCCGCCTTCTCAGCTCCAAGAACAGTCGCACTAGGTCCACGGCATGGTTCCTTCTGCGCCACGAAGTTGCACGGTGGATCCGCGGCGACCCGACTGATGAACAAATCGGCGAATTCTGCAATGCCAAAACAGACGGGGCATTTCACAGAGCGCTGGCCGCCAGCGGCGGAGGCGCAAAAAACGTGTTCAAGCGCTTCCGAAAAGCTGTCCGAACGTTGCAAAAGCTATTTCACATTGAATTCCAAGTCAACGGCGACAACCTCTCAGTTACACTGGACCACCCACGGTTCGGCTATGTAACGGCCACCGACAATCAGCGCAAATGCGTCTACCGCTGGCTGCGTGAATGCGTGACCAACTACCACTTCACGGCTCTGCAGAAGCTGCCAAGCCAAGGGAAAATTGCGCGCGGGGCAGTCAACCAAATAGAAAACAATCGGTTCACCGCTGACGGCAAGTTCATCAGCTTTGCCGGCTACAAATTCATCCACAGCGCTAGGCTAAACCTCCTGTCCACAAAATGTAACACTCTGACACGTGGACCTGACGCTAAGAACAGAGACAGTGCCTGTCGCCGCTGCGGCGACAAGTACGAAACACTTCAGCACATATTAAACCACTGTAAATATCAGCTAGGTGCAGCCGTCACTGCAAGACATGACGACATCCAGAATCGCGTTGTCTCAGCAATCAAACTCAACAACCCCACATTCGAAGTCTCAGTAAACAAGCAATGCAAAATAGCCAATCGCAGTCTCCGCCCTGACATCGTAGTGAAAAACCCCGCCACTGATGAGGTCTGGATCCTTGACGTTACCTGCCCATTTGAGTACAAAGCACACAATGAATCCAACTGGCACACGGTGGCACGGCAACACAAGATCACAAAATACCTCATAGAGGCCAACGCGTTTGAACGTAGGGGCTACAAGGTCTATCTTGATGCAATAGTGGTAGGTAGCTTGGGCACATGGGACCCCCTGAACAATGATGCTCTCCGCACCCTAAATATCCCCCAAAAACAGATCTCAAAACTGATCCGGTTTATTGTCATGGACACAATTGAGCACTCAAAGTCCATCTATTGGAGACACGTCCTGGGGGACAAATACCTAAACTTCATTCCAGGCTCGGCCCAGACCCGTCTGGGGCGACTGACTCCGCCAATTGCTGTCCTGGGCGACAGTAACGCGTCTCGCGTTCACCGCATCGTCGATATCGACAAGACCAAAGTGTCGGTCCACGATCGCAGAGGCGCGCTGTCAACGACGCTGCTGGCTGCTGTGAAGGACATGAACGGTCCGATTGCAAGCAGCGCAGTCGTCATCGTGGGCGGCATCAACGACGTCAACCGTGGAAAATCGCAAGGAAAGGAAGAAGAGATCGCCGAATATCTCGTTGCTGCAGCGCGACAGGCTCGAGACATCAGTCCTGGCGTGAAGGCCTTCATCGTCAGCCTCCGCTCTCGGGAGCCCGGTGACTCTGCGGCACTCATCAACCAAGCGATGACTTCGCTCATGGATGAGTGGGAGTCCGAGAACATCGAAATCATCAAAGTCAACTACAACGCGAACGGGGCACTTGAGACCGATGACGTGCATTTGACGCCCCTCGCAATGAGCGACGTGCTTCTCCAAGTCGCTGACAAAGTCAAAGTAGACATTCGAGCGCCGAACATTCCCGACAAATGACTTTTGACTTTCGACAAATGACGCATGTGTGTGATTTACATTGTGTTGGTTTGCATTTACATTACATTTTGCAGCTGAATATTTATGTGTGCATTATCGGTGACCCATTCCAGTGATTTGATTGACTTATTGAGTTCGTGTCATATTCCTTTTGCATTTTTCTTGCTCGACCGTTGTTTTATCCAAATGGTTTGATTGAGTTAGTTCACATTCATTCTTTCTCTTGATTGTGGTGTGATATACTTTTTGAATTCGGGTGGTTTTCTGATGATATTACGGATTCCTGCAGTATCTTTACTGTCCAATGCTACGTTCGGCCGGTTCAAACGACTGTTTTTTTGTACTTGTATCGCCATGCTTTACTTGTATTTTCACGTTTGATTGATTTGAAATTCACTTTTTGAACTTGTTTAGCTTTCTTGATATAATTTGCGTTTCAATGGCAAAAATTCTTGCGTTCCGTTCATCATAATCGATATCGGTTCATCTCAAGAAATAACGCTCAATTGGTCTTCCCAAAACAACCACCAAACCCTTTTAAAACAGCGTCTCCAAACTCCCTCTAAGCATCTCAACGGCAACGGGCGTCTGCTACAGCTCACGACATCCGCGACGGCTCCGCATCATACAGAACACAGCAGCTGATCAACGATTGTCCTCTGGGCCTCAGGACCCCTTGCACATTGCCTCACCTCTCACCCATAGATGCCACTGAACCGGTCAGTTTTCTTTTCGTAACACTTCAGCTTTGGTCACCACCAAAAACTTCGAAAACTACGGGGCGACAATCGCCCAAAATCTTCGTAACTCTTTGTTCTTTGCTTTCGGTGCCTCTTGTATCTGCAGCCAAGAAAACAACCAATGGCGCATGCACTGGGGACGACAACCACATGTACACAGAGGTCTATCCGGCGCTGCGACCACAGATTGGCTGATATGAAGAAAGAAAAATGCACCGATAAACCAAGAAGATTGAAGGCTGTATTCCTGATCATTATGCAAACCGAAAACAACCTTCATTGTATCTTCTTTTCGCATTTTGTGTGCGTGATAACCATAGCCTTATTTGTTATGGCTTTATATTGCATCCATCAACCATTTTCAATGCTGATCTGAATAAACGCAAAAAGGGAAAGAAGAACGGATGGTACGACGTGCTGGGGGATAAAAAACCGGAAGCGCTTTTTTCGTGAAATCTGCATATCCATCCAGAAATAAGGCCAAAAACCGGCGATACAAAAACAAAACTTACTCGATCAATCAGTACATAAATTTTGAGCAAAAACAAAAGCAAATAAAAGCAAATATCATTTCAGGTCCTATTCTAACCTTTATTATGCAGGAAACAACAAACCAATTAAAAATTGATTTTGCGTTTTTGCTTAGGTTCCTTTCTTTTTCTTCAACGATTGAGGAGGTTTAGCCCTTAAAATAAGGAAAAAAATATTAAAAAACGAATTTTGGCTAATGGCTATTAAAATTGTAGTTTCATCTGAAAGAAAATGCGTTTAAGACATTTTCCACAGAAAGTGACATTGTTTTTGCCTGGAGTTTCGTGTGAACTTTGTTTTTGGCAGAATGTTTTGACAATTTCTGCTTTCAGATCAAATCAAAGATCGACGAGCAAAATCCAGATACCGATAGAAAGCTGCTGCAGTTGGTTTCATGAGCTCGTTAATGAACTAAAAACAGTAAATTACCTTGTTTTTACGCTTTAAATGTGAAGACAACTGCTTGTCACCTCTTGGCTGTTGCCGATTTGTCGTCTCGAAGAAGCGCGGCGTTGTCCACCACCAACAACGACAACCGGAGCGTTTTCCATCTGGAGTACAATTTTAACGACCAAAACAGCCTTATTTACCATTTAGTTCTAAATGTGCCATATTCGAACTCAGCGTGTCAGCGCGGTTCGAATCCACCTGAACGAAAAAATCAGAGTTTCCTCCGGAATTTTAAAATAAAAAAAAATTTAATTGAAAAAGTATCTGGATTTTTACTTTTTTTGAACCTTAATTCCAAATTCCAAATTGCTGACTGCTCGCCTTGCCCACCACCACAACCATCTTCAACTTTTTTGTGACTTTGCCAAACTGTGATTTAGGCTCAGTTCTTCGATTACTGGCTCAAATAACAATTGTATTGGTTTCATTTCCAGGCTCCTCCCTAGGGTTGTTAAAAAAAACAAAAATCGTCATTTTTGTTTTTTTTAAAGAAAAATTGAAAAAAAAAAAATTCAAAAATCAAAGTTGTGCTGAATCAATCAGGGAGTTCGAAGAACCACATATGATATGCAAGCGCCCCCGGAATGACTCCCGTATGGCGGAACTTTGGAGATTTTGTTTTGGTGACCTCAATTACCCCTTTTCCAAACCGTTACCATGCCTCTTCTAGTGTTTTGACCCCCAAAACGTCACTTATTGTACCCAGCCCAAGTGAAAATACACATACCGGCTTGAAATTCGATCAAATCTGATGATGTGTCGCGACGGCAGGACACGAAACGGCAACCAGACAACGTAACGATTGCAAACGGAGCAGCTTGGACGCTCAAATTTAGATTGCGAGGCGAATCGTCAGCTTATCTGCATCGGAAATGGTAAGCCAACCTTTGGGACGCTCAAAAACTTCATCGCAGATGTTGTATAAGCCTGAAATCAGTCGGTAAAACGGTCCAAAATCGACTGCTAAAGGTTTTACGAGGTAATATCAAAGAAAATTTTTGTTGAACTTTCGAAAAATTGTGCCAAAATTGAGGTTTTCAGAGCATATTAGAGAAATTTTTTTCGAATTTAAAAAAAATCGGCATTTTTGTTTTTTTTAAATCACTTTTAAAAAAAAATTTGATTTTTGTTTAACAACCTTACTCCTCCCTGAATATATTTTGACTTGAATTGAGTATATTAGTGTGGCGTCGTAAGTAAGCGTGGGCGTGGCAACAACTGAAGACAAATTCACTATTCATCTAAATTTTGTTTTGTGCGTTATCATTGAATCAATCATTCCATTTATCTTTAATCGGCAATTATTTGGATCGAGCGTCTCAAATCAGCCGTCTCATTGATGACAGATAATAAGTACAAATCACTGCATAAATCGTTTGTTGCTGTTGGCACTGATTGACCACCGATAATGTCCCAGCAAAATTTGTTTTGAATCGGCGGCGTGCGTGGATTCGTGGATCGCCCGCCCCCGATCGCGGACGGATCGAATACAACATTCCGAATAAATAATGGCAACTTCAGCATCGGTGTGTGCCTTGCGTTTTAGCAAAGCACAAATTCAATGTGTGACACCAGTGTCGTTCATTCACTGAATTGCTCATTTTTCTTGTGGCTCACAGTTTCGGAGAGTGGAGGAGAGCAGTTCTTCAGTCAACAGAAAGTGCGCAGTGTGTGGTCAACAAAAAGCTATGATGAAGTTGATCACAATTGATTTTGCTGATCATGAGAGCTCGAGCTCGTGCGGCAGTGGCACCACAACAACTCGGATCAATCCAACAACTGATCTGTCTCCTTCAATGATTCAGCAAACGTCGTCGCCGTCGATTTTGCAACACCAGCACCACCACCACCACGAGACGACGACAGTGAAATCGTTCAAAGACGACCAACAACGCGGCACGACGGCGACGGGTAGGGTCGACGCAAGCGCACCAGCACACCAAGCGTCGTCGTCGTCTCGCCACCGTGCGCAGCAACACCGCCACAGCACGCCACCGTTGTCGTCGTTGTTGACGAGCAGCAGCTCACTGCCGTTGTCGCCGTCGCCGCACGATGCCGCGGCCGCAGCAGCCGCCACCGTCGAGTCGGTGGACAGTGCTGATGAGCGACTGCAACGTGTGCAAGCCGAGGCACAACGCAGGGAGAACATACTCGTCATGCGACTCGCGACAAAGGAGCAAGAAGTGCACGAATACTTTGTGAGTGCTGTTCTGACTTCTCACCGTTTCACTGTAGGACTCTCGGAAAACTCAGTCGTACTCGTAACGCGAGTGCGCTCACACACGACACACCGCATTTCAACTTTCAACCGCATGGTGGCATGTGAATGACGCAAATGTGCTTTCTAGTCTGATTTCACTGTTATCATGTTGAAAGCGATCAATCGTTCGTTTAACTCATTAAGCGAAACAACAAAGAATTATGTGCTCAAAGGTGTTTTGATTGCGGAAGATAGAAATCTGCAAGACAAGAACTGAATTCCACTGTTTTTTCATATCATCCATCTGAACTAATTTTTTTATTGTTTTTGGTTTCTTTTCATTCTAAACTGCGCTTTGCTATTCCCGCTCTATTTTGAATCAGTGTTATTTTCCTTTTTCAATGCATTCTTGTGTAACAATGTTCAATATCAAGAATGAAACAGAGAACAGACCAAATGAAACGCAATACATCGCAGAGTCAACTGGAAGAGCTGCGCACGAGTCTCGGTGGTGGACTGCGTCACGCTCTCCTGGACCCGGTCGTGAATGCAATGTTTCAAAAAATGCGTCAGGAGCTACGCGACACGAAGCAACGCTTGGAGCAAAGCCAGCAGGAATTGAACGCATGGAAATTTACACCGGACAGGTTCGTTCGTGGCGGTCGTGGGGATCCTACTGAACTCGAATGGATTGTTTTATTCAGCCATCAGGGAAAATAATCGAAGCTGTCGTTTTTCGAGTCTGCACGGCTAAACTCGCCGTCTGAAACCTTTCATTTACGCACGGAACCCTCCGGAATTTGGTGGTTCCTCCAATGTTGCTCAAATGCCACAGTAAGCCAAAAAAATTTTTTAGCAACACCGGCAAACGTCTGATGGCACGCTGTCGAACGTTGATTCAGGAGAACGAGGAACTTGGTCGAATGATTGAACAGGGAAAACTAGCGCGACTACGTGGCGAACTAGCAGTACAAACGCAACAGGTCGAAGAACTGCAACGGGGACAATCAGGTACAATAATTGGGCGCACGCGGGCTTGTGGCTGGATGACAGCAACCGTGCAAACTCGTGGCGCACACTCGGCGCCCCAAACGCAGTTCGCTGTGTGCACCGGTCACCGGCAAGCGTTACACATTGTCGTTCGTTGTGTGTCTCTGTTGTTTAACAGTAATTCTGATTGTCGTTTGCTGTTGTGTTTACCACCGCCACTGCGCGAGTTCGAGAATTGGCAACGTCAATTGGAAATGTATTTGCAAGCGGCGTCGTGGTGTAATACTCGTGCGTCGTGCTACTTACGTTTAACACGCAACGCAGTCCGCAGTTTTATCTTTGCTGAAATTGTCCGATGTCGACGGTTGTAACGCGCAGAATGCACAGGAATATGCTGTTTGCTCGGCGAAATATTCGTGAAATTAAAAATCGTTTCCACTGAATTCATCGAAGGCGCGGAAATTTCCACAAGTTAACGTCATTGATGGCGCTTTGTACAGTGCGCGGTTTCTTCCATTTACTCTGTGATAATTCTTTGCCAATTTTTCTTTTTTTTCACAAAATTCTTGGTGTTTTATAACCCATGTTCATAAATATTATCTTGTGATCAAGTTTTTGTGTTTTTATTTACCGGCAGAGTTGTTTGAAATGCAAGAAGATAATTTTTGTCTTGCTGGTATCTTGGTTCCTGAAGCCAGTACATTTTTAGGTAGTGTATTTTGAAGACTCGGGTCGTGACTTTCAGGATACCATGTCACATATTTTTGTCATTTATTCTTTAGCATTGTTTAGGACCGCTGGCTACCCCTACCACACGAAGTTTCGTATTTTTTGCTGGCGGTTATTAATATCGCTGTTGATACGTTTTGTGTTTGACAAAACAACGTTTGTCTTTGTGAAATTTTTATTTGAAAACAAAAAATCCTCTTATAAAAACCAGATTTAAAAAAATAAAAGAAAAAAGTTTGTTCTCTCTGGTTTTTGCAGAAGTGGATGACATGCTGCTCGATCTCGACCAAGACATGGAGGGGCTACAGACGACGGTGGTGTACCTCAAGAAGCAACTGGACGTCACCACGGCCGAGAATCGCCGGCTGCGGACGTTGCTGCAGTTGAGTGAAACGGATGAGGTCGCTCTGAAACAACAGAGGACAGCAGCGGCGGCGGAAAGACAAGAAAGAAACGAGAAGACGACAACGGTGAAAGTCGAGCGCAAGGAGGATGTGAAGATCGGGCTGGATGAGCAGCACAGGACAGCGAACACGCCGTACCACGAGACGCCAACGATGGCGATTAACGGGCGGCACTCGGAGTCGCCGCCGCCACCACCAGTGAAACGCCAACGAGTGACCAGTGGCGGTAATGGCGACGAGGTGATGGAGAAGAGGGACGACAATGGTGACCAGCAAATGATGGTGGCACACCAAGATGGCAACTCGTCAGACACGACGCCGAAGCCGATGACAAGAACAAGCAGCTCGAATTGGACGACGACGACGTCGGCTCGCTCCACCCGTCGACCGGTGGGGCGGACTAGCAATAGTGCTACTGCTACTGGCGGCGGGCCAACTCAAACACGTCGTAAGGCGCATCGTCACTATCGGACGAAAGCGAACGGAATGGTGAATAATGTGAAACAGTCGACCAACGACGATGGAGGAGGAGGAGAGCAACCTTTGGAGCAGCAGACGAATGCGGTCGCCGATGCGAAATGAAAGCAGTTTTGATCAGAGCAGCGAGAAAACGGTCTCGCATTTTGTCAGAAAGTCCTGGTCTGAAGACAGCACTTTGTGATCTTCAACACGGCTATGTTGCACAGCGGCGCACCACAAGCACACACGCTGTAGTGGTGTTCAAATTTATATTCCACGCGCACAGACGAACGTCGATTGCGGTAACAAAACAAAAGTATTTGCCGAAATGATTTCAAATATGCAATAGCAACTGTCACGTGTGTGTTTTCTTGTGACTGTGCAGCATCACTGGGTTTATCAGCGCACAATGTTTTCAGACCAGGACTTACACCTCGTATTCTCCATGATCGTATCATTGACCCATTGAATATTCGCATTCTGGAGACCGATAACTCATCCAAATTACATTTTACAGGATTCGCTCAGATTGTGTCGTATCCATTTTTGTCGTTATTATATCTCACTTCCTCTCTTTGTCTGTACGTATGTTCGTCGTTGTTGTTGTTGTTTCTTTGTTCGGCTTCACCGTGTGGAACGTATTTTGCATGGTCTTTTCAGAAATAGATTTGATAGGCGAAGAGGCATTTGGAGAGGTTAGTCTTCATCTACCGCACTGGGTATTTGGAAATCTGGTTCATTTCATTCGATACAACTTTTGGATATTTTTCTTCTTGGTACAATTTGTTGTTCAGTAAATCGTTGGCAAACTTGCGTTCAAAATGCGGTGTTGATCAAGGTATTCTTTATGTTTGATCGTGACTGGCTGACGAAACAATTTGCCGGTTTTTTTATTGAACAACAACTTGAAAAAGAGTGTTGGTCATTGTGGTGCCCGACGCAATAAGTCAAATAAGTCAAGCTTGGTGGACATCCTTGGCTGATGATGCTGATGATTTTTTTTAACCAACGGAATCCCAGTTGAGGTTGATATGCGCCATCGTGCAGCGCCACATTGACCACGATAACAAAGTCTCTGAACGTAACAACACAACCTGACTCTGACATGATTTGTGCATTTCTCTTCCATATTGTTATGATATTCAGACTTCGCAATGTTCCGAAAAATGCGGTTTTGATGTGTTTTCTCATCATTGAGGACGATTTTCAAAATTTTTTTCCTTAAAATCGGGACAAACTTGTATAACAACACCCTTTCATTGTAGTCATTTGATTGTACCATTTGCTAGACTTTATTTTGCTTGTCAGTTTTGGTGACCACAAAAAACCGGAATAAATCAAATCACATCGTCTGGTGCGTTAATGTTCGAGGAGAAGATGTGAAAATGTTTTTTTTTGAAATTACGGCAGTTATTTTCTCCTCCGTCACTACATTGGTTGTGCACTGTGGTGAAGATTGCCGTAAATTTCGAAATATCTATCGTAGTCAGGTTGTCCTACGTATTTTCGCGTTAAGACAAACGCGAGAGCCATTCCAAAATGTGTTTCTCCGTATGCGAGTACGATAATGTTTACGTCCACATCAGCACGTCTTGTCAACGATTCAACAGAGTGTGTCATGTGGTGCAGTCGTCCTGGTGGCAGGCACTCTCTTCACTGCAGCTTGGTTGTTATGTGCGTGCGCCAGTGTTGTTATGTGCATTGGCATTGGTCTTCATTTTTTGGGCGTGCACATCATGTTTTTTGGTGACGCAAGGGCAAGCTGTCGCCTCGCCAGTCACCATATCACATGCAGTTGACTGTTGAGTCGGTCGGTCTCTCTCCTCACTCAGACCAGACCTCAGTCAGTCGTGTTTTGATCTGTTATCATTTTGCCTGAACTGACAAAAAAAACCGTCTTATATCATTGTGCGCCTCCTGCGGCTTCGGCTTGGGCTTGTTGTTTTGCTTTGTTGCGCAAAACAACAAGATGCCGTCACAATCGTCAATCGTCATACCCGATTCTCAGTTGAAATAGGAACCCGCTTTCTGCTTTCGTTGAGCCGAGTCGAGCTATTTATAGATCATCCGTCATCACTGCCTTTAATCGGTAGTGGATGACATTTGTTGTTTTTAGTGGATGCATGACCTATTTTTTCAAACGTGTCCCACTGAAATGACGTCATGTGCCGCAAAACTTGCGTTTTGTCATTCACAGCAAACCAGACTTTCCGTTTCGCCGATTTCTTCCCGTAAACAAATGGTGAATGTCGAATCAGTCACACCAAACTGACATGTTAGTGCCTGTACTTTGACAAACGGGCGTTTTAAAGCAAATGACATCATTTTAGTCCGGACACGTTTGAATAAATCCACAATATTGTGCCGTAAATTTCTCAGAGATTCAGAGAAAATTACTCTTGAAAGAATTTCAATTCCACTCCACTTCAATTCCATATGTCTGTATTAGCTATTTTAAATTTTCAGAGAATTGTGTAAATATTGGCGAAGTGTGTAAGGTGTGAAGTTAGGAGAGGAAAGGAGGACGACTGGAATAAGATCAGGATCAAAACGACGAGAAGGTGTGGATAATCAGATAAACACAAGTCAGATCGAGAATTCGAGAGTTGTAACAGAATCACAATTTTGGCATAATAAGGGATTTGTCAATTAACAAACAACGGCAACGAACGACTAAACCAAAGAAAATCGTCAACGGTCAGAGTAAAGTGCTCTTGCCAAAAGTTTGCGCTGAAACCATTTGGTTTCCGCCCCATTTTGGTGAGTGCTTGACTGAAGTAAAGTTTTGTGTTTGATTGAGCATGGTGTGATCTTCAGTAATTATTTTGATTCGTCTGTCATCGGTTGACCTGGATAGCTGATTGGTGCAGCAAGCAAAAATCACAGCCAATGGTAAATCTGATTTATACACATGCAACGGTGCACAACCACAGGCAATCAGTTGATTGGTTGGTGACCACATGAAGCATGATGATGTGCAGGTTACACTGTGGGGCAGAGTCGGTCCTGCACTGAAAGCATGCATCACGTGATCACCAACCAGTCCACTGATTGCCTGTAATTGGACTGTGAATGTGGTGCAATTGTCACCATGTGGCACGCTCACGCATGCCCTGACGGAAATTTGCGGCAACGTGCACCACATGACGCTAAGTGCACCACATTGCCGTCGTGCGGCTAGGAACTGAATATTTCGTACGAACCACAAAAGAAATCAAACAAGGTTGCGTTGTTTTTTCTGCAGAAATGTGTCAGCAGTTGTGCACGTTGAACGCAACCTCAACATCAGCAATGGCCTCTGCATCGTCACGAATGAACAGCAACAGCAAGATTGGCACAACGCCGGTGAAGACGGGTGCTGCCGGCGGTGGTGGGCCCGCGTATCGCACGCGCGGTGCCGTGAAAATGCAACAGCGTCTCACAAACAACAACAACAATGCGATCATGATCTACAACGACCAGCAGGAGAACATGATCATGAATCGACTGATGACGCAGATCCCGACCAACCACAACAACAACGATCTGCTGCACTTGAAGCAGCCGACCGCGAATGGGCTGCGTTCGCCGCCGAAGTCGACCAGTCACGGCAAGAAACGCCACGCCAACAACAACAACAACAGCTCGGGTGGTCGAGGTTCGCCGCGTCAGCAGCAAAGCGTTGCCGCCGTGACGAAACACGAGAACAATCGTCGTCGCGCTTCGAGTGTCACGGATTTCACGGCGTCGCCGATGGCGCCACCGCCACACGCCAGCAGCCAGCAACAGCACCGGATGTCGCCGGTGACCGGCACGCGCTACGCCGGTGCCAAGTTCAGCGAGTCGCCCGCAGCGGACGAGCTGCCGCCGCCGCCGATTCGTTGGGTGCTCGAGTCGATGATCAAGCCGACGACCAGCATTGAGCAGCAACAACAGTGCCGTCCGAGCGTCATCACCGTGCGCTCCGCGTGAGACCGTCGGCTGGGGGGGCGATTTGTGCGATTTTCTCATTGCGAGTTGGCGTTTGCTCGTTCAACGGCATACAGAATAACATGCATCGTTTTACCAATACAGTGTTTTTCTATTTCCTTTTGTAGTAAATTTTTTGTTCACTAAGATTCTGGAATTCTAGCAAGTAGAGCGTTTTGTGTTGTGTTGCGTTTTTAAGATCTTTTTTGTTGCAACCTTCGCCTGAGTGATAGGAAAGAAGGGTAAACCGAGCGATGTGATGTTTTTTTTGAATATGCTACACAGATTTACACGTTGTTTTCTGTCGTTGCAGAGATAGTGAGATATGGTATTCTGCATACCGGTATTCAATGTGTGTCTGCATTTTTTGTTGTTTCAATTTATCTGGATTCTTTTCGTAGTGTAAACATTGCTTCGTATTTAAGATTCTGTTTTGTAATCGCTTTTCGTCTGCGCCCATTTCGGTGGCACGTAACGTCTTTCTCAGTTAGTTTTTTTGGTAATAGTAAGCATTTTGGTTTTTGTAACCACAAAGAATATTATTTTGAATTGTTTGTTTTCAACATTATTTTGTGTCCTGGGTAGTCTTCATAGATGACGCCAATGAGCTGTTATATAAGGAGGAAAATGACTGTTTGTGACTGTCACTTGCCTTGTTCGGCTGTTCTTTTCTGTAATTTTTTATGGATTGGAAATGAACGAGTTTCTATAAACCACTTAAGGGAAAGTTTTCAAAGTAAAATTCCGTGGTTATAAAAATTCGCTCGTTTCTTTTCCTGTAATATCCAAATATGTCGTCTCAGTTAATTTTGTTTTTTTTTGCATTTTTGATTTCTGTAACGTTCAAAAGTCTATTGTTGAGTTGAAATTATGTTTTTTTCGGAACCCGTGCTATCAACAAGTAAACCCCTAGACAGTAAACATCATAGTACGATATAACAGAAAGCAGTTTTACTATTAACTCTTGTGACGTAAAATGGTAAAACATTTACTGTTGAATTTTTTACTTGATGAAAACCTGGTTCCGTCACATTTGTACTCACTCGATTTGAATGTTGGAGCTCTTCGCAAAAAAAATTTGCGATTGATTTTTGTGTGCCACTAATGTGACAAAGAGAGAAGATTGCAGAAGTTTATGGTGTGCATTCATTGCTTGCACCTGTGTATCATATATGATGCTGTTGCTATAGTCAGAGCAAGTTAAGTCAAATTGCTATTTTTGGTTCTTTTTGCGGTTTTCCAAAGTTCATCTTGTTTTACGTCGTGCCGTTCGGTCCCTGGGGCTTTTATTCTGCATCATGTGACTGAAACGTTCGGCATTTTTTTGTTCTTGAAAACACATTAATTTGTTTGGTGTGTACTTCCAGAGGGCAGGGTCAGAGCCGTGTGCTTTTATCTATTTTTTACGCTGTTTCATTGACATTTTGTATTTTTTTTGTTGAAGCTGTTTGATTTCGTGAATTCTATCATCTTACCGGGATAGGTAAGATTTATTTTGTGACCTTCCTAGTTTTTTTCGGAAATGGTGAGCTGAACTCACGATTGATGACGCAGTGGTGGTTCTTCTGTAAGTGATCTGAACAGGTAGAGCGACAATACTTTGTAAAAGTTCTTTGAAATGCCCACGATTAGCGACACAAATGTCGTTGTACACACACGAATCACGGTGATCTAATCATTGTTCGTTCGTTGTTTACAACCGGTTGCACAAAGTTTCGTTTTTTTCTCGTTTCCACATTCTCCATCATCAGTTTATTGCTTTCGTTTTTTTTCTGTTGTACTTTTCAATTGTAACACGTTCTTGTTTTCTGCCATTCCTTCTGTTTGCGTAGTAGTGTGTGTTAATCTGCTGTCACGTGTTTCGGTTCCGTGGAGCTCTTTTTTGTCGTTTTTGATCGTCGTATTACATCGTCTCTTTATTGTTCTGTATTTCATCGTCATTGTATGTGTCTGTGTGTGTGTCTTCCCGCTGAACGGGTATATTTGGGTTATATTATGGTTGGTTTTTAACTGCGGAAGTTGACAGCCTGAAACACAATAACAATTAAATATTTACTTGTTGTATTGCTGTTTTCCAGACCAACTTGTCCACTAAATACCAATCAAACAATGATGATCACTTGAAATCGAGCTGAATTTGTTTTGAAAAGTTATACAGCTTCAAATAGAGAATTGAACTTGTTCAGCTTGGTTTCAACTGCACCTCACACTCAAATGCGTCAGCGTTAGTTTCTTTACTGTGTCAATTCATTTGTGCAATCTTAATCACTCATCATTCGTGTATAGCGTTTGTCGTTTGTTCGTTTTTGGTTTCGGTTGACTATTTTCTTTTCCGTGTAGCACATTGTTGTAAAATAAGTGTCCAAGCTAATTGCGAAACGTTCTCACAGACACAAAAAAGAATGTGACACCATCTTTTATTATTTTTTAGCTGTACTTGTTGTACCTGCCACAACTGTTACTGCTGAAGCTGAATAGCTTTCTCTGATCGCATAGCAATTGTTGATTTCTGGAACTATTTTTTCCGGCTTCTGCCTTTTTCTCTGATTTTTCCAAGTCGTGATTTTTTATCGACTCTTTTACCGTTTTTGTATTATTTTGCAGAAAAACTTGTTTGCAAACACAGCCCGGCAAATCGCACTAGTTTCCTGGACTAGAACGTTTTTTATTGTGTTACATGTGCTGTATTGCAAAAAAACTGAGTTAACCACGCGGTGAAGGTATTAATAGATGAAGTTTTTGTTGTTGATGTTTGGCAGTGTTTCATGTGTAACTTTTTTTTCCGCCGTTTCTATTTACCTTAAAAAATCCATCTCACATTTCGTGCAAACAAAACTGTACAAAGTGACTATTGGCAACTTTGAATTTTCACTGTGTTGCTGCCGTGCTGTGCTTTTCTATGTCAACTCTGAGAGGGATTCATTATTCGAAAAGAGAAGCAGATTGGGGTTTTCGTGATAAAGGTTTTTTATGACAGGTTTTCTGGAGAAAGTGGAGTTGATTTTTTTAGAGCCATTCATTGTACGGGCCACTTAAGTCCTCGTGATTTTTTCATCGTTTTTCGATGAAATGCTGGTCGATCGAATTGAAACGATAACTGTTTTTTTTCTTAAACGGAAACTGTAATTGGTTATTTCTGTTGTAGTCTTGGTTATGTTGACACGATTATTTTTTTTTTCGCTCAGAGTTACAATATTGTTCTTTTTCTCATTACAAAAACGCTTTACGTTTTGTCAGTTTATTGGATTATTTGAGGAAGTTATTTTTCTGGAGATGATTGTAATGTTGGTTTTGTGGCCAGCCAAGTGTTGTTTTCAGTGTTCGTGTGCGGCAGCGTTTTACTGTAATTTTGAGTCAGGAGAGCGCTCTTTTGCTGAGAGATTTGTGAAGGGTGTTCCATGAGTTGGTTGAGTTTTTTGGTTTGCTGTTTTACATGCCAATTTCTTTCTCCGCCCATATTTACCCGGACAACTTCATGTACAACAGAAATTATTTCTCACACAACCATAACAGTTTTCATTGTACCTTCGTGTAACCCTGTCGCGACAGCAATGTAAAAGTCTGCGATTTTTTATTGCTGTTGTGCCTGCGTTGCACGCAAACGCCGCCCAGCTGATAACAGTAAAATAAAATTGCTACAAAATGGCTGGTTTGTGGATGGGAATACATGAATATTTTGTAAAACTAATGGGAACAGCAGAGAATTTCCAAACACATATAAAAAAAGAAACACAAGAAGGCTGACGAAAGCAGTATTAAAAACAAACTTGACGAAAGCAGTATTAAAAAACAAACTATCTTAAAAGCAGTGTTTGGGAAAGTAACTCAAAGCCAAGGCGGTGCAAGCCATAAATTGGTTTTACGATAAAACGGTCCAAAATTAATTGCTGACGGATTTACAAGGTAAAATTTTTTGTTGAACTTTAAAAAGATGGTGCCAAAAAGTTGAGGTTTATCTCTATCAGAAAGGTTTTTTCGGCTCAGCTATTATCTATCAAAAAAAAATTCTCAGCCAGCTATCTATCTAAAAATTTAGCCCCCCACAGAAAATTTTGAAAAAATGCACCCCCCATGGGACCAGTACCGAAGACGAGGGGGGTGGGGGGGGGTACACACCCCCAGAGGCCCCCAGAGCACCCGAGACCTCCGCGTGGGGGGAGGGGTGGGGGGTCATGCAACACCCACCCCCAAAAACCTGACACTGGACCATCCCATCCACACCCCCCCCGAAATTTGCCAGACACCCCACCCACCTCCCCCCAACATGGACCTAAGTTACAGTGACACCCCCAAAAATTTTCTCGGACCACCCAAAAATCATGAACTTTTGCTCAAAAATCATGATTTTTTTGTCTCTAAAGTCCATGATATAAGCTGAATATATGATATCTTGATATTCTGCATTGTAATTTCAAAGATTTTGCAGCAAAATTTAGCGTTTTTCCTTCTAAATTTAAGCGAAAAAATATCATGGATGGGGTGGGGGGTGTGCACCCCCAGAAATTTTTCTACAATAGTGCACCCCCCATGGCACACGCCTGGGGGGTGTCACTGTACCATGACTGACACCCCCCACTGAAAAATTTTCGGCACCCCCCCCGCCCCCCCCCCCGCCCACGTGACGACACCCACCCTCCTCGAAAATTTGCTTTCGCCTTTGGTACTGCATGGGACCCCCATGGGGGGGTCCCACGTTACTATAGTTTGGACCCCCCTCACTTTTTGGACGGCACCCCTAGGGTTAGGGGGAAAAATCCGGATTTTTTAAATTAAAAAAATAATTAAAAATTTTTTTTTACAAGTTAGGTTCGTTCGAAGCGTCTCGTCGAGCTGAGTTCAGCTAGACTATTTTCAGAACAATCCGGAAAACTATAAGAGCGAAAATCGTGTTTTATTGAACTTATGTCCATTTCATAGAGGGAAAGTAGCATTTTCAACAGTAAAACAGGACAATTTTTGACGTGTACTTAAATATTGAACCGTTCTTAGTTGTTCCTCTTTAGAAAATTACCAAAATTTGACTGTGTTCAAAAATTCCTGTTTGCTGTAGCTAAGTCGGCAACCCCTGTCGACCCGGTCGCCCCCCCCAAGACACTTACTTTCAGGTTCAACCTATGCTATGCTATCTGCCACATGGCGAGAGCCCACTCTTCAAATCATCGTATCGAAAACACGTACGGAATGACCGAGTAAACATGGCAGCTTTTTTCAGGGTGCAAGGAGCGCGCGAAATTTGAATGAAAGAAAAAAGACGTTCAGAAACTAAATTGTGTGCCAAATTTGACGCGTTTTTTTCAGACTAATGGATTCTTCGTGCTATTCTGTTCATTCTTTCTCCCTTGAACACATGATTAGGAGTTATGTTGGGATTTTTGAAAAACACAACTCCTAGTTTGCGACTGATCCCGCCTAGATGGGCTGCCTTATTTATTCGGCCATATTGTACCATGATATCGCGATCACGTTGCGGGCAATTGACAGACGCAAGTTTAACACATTAGTTTAGCTCAGCACGAAAGTTTTAACATGTGGCCATGTTATCGGGTATCTGAAAAACGGTCGTGTGATGTGGTATTAACCAACACCTCCGCTCCAATTGTTTAACAATATATCGCACAACTCCATTGTAAACCTATAACATACGCCAATCAACAAGATATCATGTTCATCTCATGGCCTACCGACTGAAAAACATGTTCTAAGTTGCAAGAAAACGATTTCTGAAACGATATTTCAATTCAGTTAAGTCATTTCAACGCTAAAAATTGACCCTAGAAGTCATCCAAATCGAAAAACATGGAGTACGTCGGTCAAAATGACCAAATAATGACATTTACCTAAGCACAGCACAGCACACAAAGAAGTTGGGAAGAAAATTTGGTTTGAACTTTCAAAAAATTACAAATCGAATTTTTAGAGCAAAGTAGAAGAAAAATTTTTCAAATTTTTTTTAAGTTTGAAAAAAAAATCCAAATAAAAAGAACGAAAAAAAATAAAAAATATTTTTTTTCAAAGCCCCTAACCAACCTTTGGCACTAGGGTTGTTAAAAAAAAACAAAAATCGTCATTTTTGTTTTTTTTTAAAAAAAAAAATTTTTTTTTTAAAAAAAAAATTTCAAAAATCAAAGTTGTGCTGAATCAATCAGGGAGTCCGAAGAACCACATATGATATGCAAGCGCCTCCCGAATGACTCCCGTATGGCGGAACTTTGCAGATTTTGTTTTGGTGACCTCAATTACCCCTTTTCCAAACCGTCACCATGCCTCTTCTTGTGTTTTGACCTCCAAAACGTCACTAATTGTCCCCAGCTAAGCTAATGCTAAAGTGAAGACAAACATACCGCCTTGAAATTCGATCAATTCTTCTGATGGTGTCGCGACGACACGACACGAAGCAGCAACCAGACAACGTAGCGCTTGCAAACGGAGCAGCGAGCACAATCGGACGCTCTGCGAGGCGAATCGTCACCTTATCTGCATCGGAAATGGTAGGCTAAGCTTTGGGACGCTCAAAAACTTCATCGCAGATGTTGTCGAAGCCTAAAATCAGTCGGTAAAACGGCCCAAAATCGACTGCTAAAGGTTTTACGAGGTATAATCAAAGAAAATTTTTGTTGAACTTTCGAAAAATTGTGCCAAAATTGAGGTTTTCAGAGCATATTAGAGGAAAATTTTTCGAATTTTTTTAAAAAAAAAAAATCGGCATTTTTGTTTTTTTTTTAATCACTTTTTTTTTTAAAAAAAAAAATTTTCATTTTTGTTTAACAACCCTATTTGGCACCCCCCACGGTACCACCATACCCCATAGTTGTTCTGGGGGGGGCCTGGTGTAGGGTTAGGGGGAAAAAAAAATCCGGATTTTTTTTTTAAATTAAAAAAAAAATTTTTTTTTTTAAAAAAAATTTTTTTTTACAAGTTAGGTTTGTTCGAAGCGTCTCGTCGAGCTGAGTTCATCTAGACTATTTTCAGAACGATCCGGAAAACTATAAGAGCGAAAATCGTGTTTTATTGAAATTATGTCCATTTCATAGAGGGAAAGTTGCATTTTCAACAGTAAAACAGGACAATTTTCGACGTGTACTTGAATATTGAACCGTTCTTAGTTGTTCCTCTTTAGAAAATCACCAAAATTTGACTGTGTTCAAAAATTCCTGTTTGCTGTAGCTAAGTCGGCAACCCCTGTCGACCCGGTCGCCCCCCCCCCCCAAGACACTTACTTTCAGGTTCAACCAGCTATGCTATCTGCCACATGGCGAGAGCCCACTCTTCAAATCATAGTATCGAAAACACGTACCATGATTTCGCGATCACGTTGCGGGCAACTGACAGACGCAAGTTTAACACGTTAGTTTAGCTCAGCACGCAAGTTTTAACATTTGGCCATGTTATCGGGTATCTGAAAAACGGTCGTGTGATGTGGTATTAACCAACATCTCCGCTACAATTGTTTAACAATATATCGCACAACTCCATTGTAGACCTATAACATACGCCAATCAACAAAATATCATGTTCATCTCATGGCCTACCGACTGAAAAAACATGTTCTAAGTTGCAAGAAAACGATTTCTGAAACGATATTTCAATTCAGTTAAGTCATTTCAACGCTAAAAATTGACTCTAGAAGTCATCCAAATCGAAAAACATGGAGTACGTCGGTCAAAATGACCAAATAATGACATGTACCTAAGCACACAAAGAAGTTGGGAAGAAAATTTGGTTTGAACTTTCAAAAAATTATGCCATAAATCGAATTTTCAGAGCAAAGTAGAAGAAAAATTTTTCAAATTTTTTTTTTAAGTTTGAAAAAAAAAATCCAAATTTTTTTTAAAAAAAAAAACGAAAAAAAAATAAAAAAAAAATTTTTTTTTTCAAAGCCCCTAACCCTAGCCTGGTGGGCCGGCCCCCCCAAAAATTTTTCGAATCTATCTCTATCAAACAGGTTTTTTCGGCTCAGCTATTATCTATCTAAAAAAATTTCTCAGCCAGCTATTAATATCTATCTGAAAATTTTTGTCTTCGAAGACATAAAATGAGTCAATTTTTGACCAAAATTCACCATTTTTGCTCGTAATTCTTGAAAATTTTGCTAATTTTAGGTAAAAAACGCGTTTATACTTGATTTTTAGTGTATAATAGTGTATTTTTAGTGTATTTTGTATTTTTAGCATTATTTTGCTGTTTTTATAGCTTTTTAGCGTTTTAGCTATTTATCTATCAAATTTCAAAATTTTGACCGCCCCCCCAAAGTCACATGGCCCCTCCGCAGTCCGCGCCCCCCCCCCCCCCCAAATTTTCCAGCTATCTATCTATCTAGAAAATTTGCTCCAGCTATCTATATCTATATCTATATCGGGAACAACTATGCAGTGACGTGAATGTGATTTGATTTACCAACAACCAACTGTTTGTGAATTTTGATTCTGTCACGTCGTTGTTGACTTTTTCAGCAAAGAGACTGTACGTGATTTATTCATTGTTATCATCAACTCCAATTGTAATTCGTTTTAACACTCAGTGGAACTGGAACTGGAAAACGCAAACAACCGTCTTGACAATGTCAGACAGCGGAAGTGAAAGTGCCACCGGCATCGGCCCACCCGCGGCACCGCCTGTCAGTTCAGTTGTTGTTGTTTTTTGGTAAACTTTCCCATTCATTTCGTCAAGCTCAGTCAATCTACATGATGTCTTTATATAACGAACCCCACTTTTGAAACAAAAGGCTGAGGTATGATAAAGTCTTGGAATACTTGGTTCGCCAACAGTCCTTGATTTTGCGTGATGATGAATGAGCACGCACTCATTTGTGGATTGTCCGAGTGAGTGACACATAGTTGTTCTAGGGGGGGCCTGGGGGGGGCCGGCCCCCCCCAAAAATTTTTCGAATCTATCTCTATCAGAGAAGTTTTTTCGGCCCAGCTATTATCTATCTAAAAAAATTTCTCAGCCAGCTATCTATCTTAAAAATTTTGTCTTCGAAGACATAAAATAAGTCAATTTTTCACCCCAAAATTGACTACTTTTGCCCACAATTCTTTAAAATTTCGCTAATTTTAGATAAAATACGCGTTTATACTTGATTTTTAGTGTATTTTTAGCATTATTTTGCTGTTTTTATAGCTTTTTATCGTTTTAGCTATCTATCTATCTGATTTCAAAATTTTGACCGGCCCCCCCCAAAGTCACATGGCCCCCCCGCGGCCCCCCCCAAAATTTTCCAGCTATCTATCTATCTGAAAAATTTGCTCCAGCTATCTATATCGGCCCCCCCCCCCAACCCCTCGGCTCTGGAACAACTATGGAGTGACACCATCAGATATTTTTTCTTTCGCCGCCTCGCGTCGTGGTGACTGAAGTACTGAGTGGAACACTTGATGTTCATTCATCGGCATACTATTTGTCACCCGTCCCGTATTTCCGCATCAGTTTTGCTGCGCCTCGGTGTAAAACTGTAAAATCGAATTATTATTGTGCGTGCCATTGTATGCCACACGAACACCATACAACCAACGACGACACGGTTTCCAGGTGGAGCTGTGTTCGCCGGTGGTGCTGACGAACCACCTACGGCGCCTGGTGCAAGTTCTTTTGGAAGATGCAACCGCCGCCAACATCGACGCGAAAATGGCCGCGTTTGACGCGTGCGCCAAGCGCTCAGACTCGCTCGCTGAGATGAAAAAGTTCATTGGCGACCCGCAAGTGCCGGTGCTCGCGATCGAGCGTGTGCCCAGTGCTAGAGGTGAACGACACTCTGAATTGTAGGCAATCAGCTGATTGCTTGGTGATCGCATGCTGTCTATGCAGCGCAGGCTCCGCCTCCACAGCAATGCCTGCACAGAAAGCATGCATCACGTGATCACAGTACCAACCAGTCAGCTGATGGTGTATTCTTGTGTCAATTCCCAATGTTTTTTTTTCATTAGCTTATTGTTTTCGTGCGCTAAGTTATTGAGATTATTACGTTTCGTTGTGTTTGCGGAACTGTGCTGCTGCGGCACATTTTGTTGCTAATTGAAAGCACTGAAACTGAAAGAACGGCTAGTTAAATAATGTTGTTCATTGCGACCTCTGTGGAATCTTTTGCCTCTGAACGAGCAAACGGGTGCCTGTGCCGCGGATTACAGTGTTGCACATTTGTTGTTTGTCATTGTGACGAAACTTGCGGTGCTTTTTATCAGACGACGTCATAGATCATAGTGACGCCTCCACAATGATAATCCTTGATTGTCAACACGTTTCGGCAGCGGTGGAGCGTGTTTGTGCCAAGTTCTAAAGTTTCTCGTTTCACTTGCAAAGATAATCCAGCAGTGTCCGTTGTTTCAGAGACCGAAACTGGCGAGTTGTCGGCAACGGAGAGCGACTTGGACGCAGACATGGCCACGTACAACATCACTAGTGTCGTCAAGTTCAACAACCAACGTGTGACAAGGTTGGTCGTTGAAACTGCAACATTCTTCTCGTTGCTACTTGCTTGTTGGCCAGGCATCAGCTACGAGTAACTAACTGGTTGTCTGGGCTTGGTGTCAGCAGCGCCTCTGTCTCATGGCAAATCAGTGACGTTTTGTCGTAACTCGTACTTCGTTCGCTTGTTGAATTGGCGTAACTAGCAGCTTCGGTTTTTTATCATCTATTGAAACGAATGTTTTAATCAATCGTTTTTCGTTGTAACTTGCAACGGGAATCGATTTTGTTTTAAAAAAGCTCTTGTTTTGTTTTGCCGGATTTAGGTTTTGTAGTGCGTCGCCTCCGTCTGTTTATTCTGCTTAGTGCCAGCCAGCTCTGCTCAGCCAACCAATCAGCTCAGCCTGCTCAAATGCAACCAGTCAGCAAGTCTAAATTACAAACCATGGCATCTCTCCCTGACATTTTGGACTCAGGTGTCAGAAAACATCTAAAAATCGTGAAGGGAAATGCGTTTTCACAACCCTAAAGGGAGGATTTTTAAGTTCAAAACATTCTATTGTTATTAAATTTGATGGCCAATGTCGACTACCGCAAAACACGGTGACGGTACTAGTACTATCGTAGACGCTGTTCTCGGACAGAATTCGCGTTTATTTCATGCATCGTTGCATTCTTAGTGCTGTTGGCAGCCATTTTAGGGTAGTTTGTTTTTGAACACCTAAAATCTAAACACAGCAAGTCACCTGAAAATTTGAGTTCAGAGGGCGTTTTGTAAAAGGCGCCTGGTGTACACTTGTTGCAGTCTGGTGCTGATCAAACGCAGCGGCCTGCTGGACGCCGAGAAGCCGGTGGCGCAGCAGCTGCGCTTTATCGATCTCACCGACGGCAACCCGTACGAGATGCTGCACTCGTATCTCTCAGCGGCAGTGTCGCCGTTTTTCAAATCGTTCATCAGCGAGAGCGGCCGTGGCGACAGGTGCGCACACGTTGCTTTTCGCTTGCTTTTGCTTTGCAATTTTTATTCTCGAACATGTTTTGACGATGTATCTGGATTTACGTGTGTTGTGCAATTCTGTGTGGGTTGTGTGCGAGATTTATTCGGGTAGCTTCGTCCAGCCAGGTTTGTGTTTGACTATTATTCTCGTGTAGCTGAGATTGCTGGTGGTGTCGTGCGGTGCTGTGCTGCTGTAGGTTTTTTTATGATATTGTTTCGATTGATGGGGAAAATGCAATGAAACAAAGATGTGTGACCTGTGAATCGTGTGGTTGAACCTGTGAGTCACGTCACAGTGTTCTGTGCGTTTTGCGCTGTAGAAATGAATGACATGACAAAACAGATAAGGATTTAAAACTAGAAAGGGGCGGTGAAACATAAAAAAGCTGCAACCACAAACTTTCTGATTTTGTATTGCAATTTCAAAAGTTCTGTCAACTTTTTTCGTGAACGAATTTTTGTTTCATGGACTAAAGAGTATTTCTTTAAACCTGTTGCTTTTTTCGCAGAATGCAAAGCGAACGAGACCATAGTACTCAGAAGAATCAGACATGCACGGGAGCCTGGTATGCCTTTTCTGAGGCCGATGCAGGAACAGGCATGACGGTTGGTCGGAAAAGGCATTGGAACAGGCATCATCTACCAGGTTACCCCAAATTTGGTGCGGTCAGTCGAACAAATCATCCATTTTTGATCAACCAAGTTTCAAAACTTAAAAAACAGCATTTGCAAAAAAAATTCAAACTATTTTCAAACAAAACTATTCTGAAATTTGATGCAACAACAACGTCGTCTTGTATTCTAAGTGTGCTTATCTTTTTTTACTTTGCTTGTCTTGTTCCTCCTCTGGCTGTCCTTTCTTTTTTCTTTTTTCTTTGTCCCTCTTCCTCTCCTTTTACCCCTTCTCCTATTTTTCTTCCCTTTCCTACCGTAGAGCTCCATTGTGTCTCGTCAGCAGTCATCAAGTCACCAATGGAACATCAAGGCCTCGGACCTCAGCGAAGTTGAACAGCGACTCATCATCGTCACCCCTGCGAGGCGACGGGAGCGGCCCCCAACCGGCCATCCCCATCTGGCGTGCCTGCAGCAGCGGACACACCGGTTGCAGTGCACCAGCAGCGTCCAAACGAGCCTTCGAGACGCCGGAAGCTAGCGAGCATCTGCAGAGTCGCAGCGACTGTCATCGTTGTCGTCGCGCTTGTACCGGCAGCGAAGAGGAAGGCGTTTTTAGAGCGGAAGGCAAGCAGAACGGAACATCCGCAAGCTCGACAGGCCGTCAAACGATGGTTGCACACCGCAAATGTGCAAGCGTTGCAACACAAGGGTTGCTGTTCGCTTGCGGTCTCTGGTCTTCTTGGGCTTTCAGTGCGACGTGTCTACCTGCATTGCAAAAACAGCGCACAGGAAATGCGGAATTGGAATTACACAAAAAAGTTTAAAACACAAAAAGGCGCTGCGTGCTTTTGAATTCGTCCATGGCAGTGAATTCCATGCTTGTTCTCTGAAATTCTGGTTTAATTTGTTCATCGAAATTGTGTTGTTACAACGTGAACGTTCTGAAACTGAAACAATTCATTGCTTACAACGGTCGCCGCGGGGCGCCGCGAGTGGTTGGTTCTCCTGGTTGCCGAATCGTGTGTACCAAGTTTTGAATTCCCGCGTCATGCTGCATGAAACGCATTGATGCATTATCTATGCGCGCATTGGTGCTCGGAGAATGAATGTGACTGGTTTGGTTGAAATAATCCAAGTATATAAATAAATACTAGCAACTCCCATTCTTTCTTTCGTGAGCTCTGTATTCTGCGAAAAAGTGTCACAGGTTTAAACAATCATAGTGTACTATTATCTTTATGAAAATTCACTTTTTTGCAGCTACCGTGACGGCGACAAGCTTGCGCCGGCTGTCGAGAAGAATCTCGCTGACCTCGAGCTTGGCCTGCTGCATTTACAGCAGAACATTGACATTCCAGATGTGGTGCTGCAGATTCACCCAAGCATTCAGGCAAGAATTATGATGGTGACACCACACTATAAGTCAATTTCAACTTTGTTATGGTAGGATAGGATGGTTTGTCACGTGTTATTGTGAGATTAGGCCAAAAGGCACCATATAAATATTTAATCGGTAATCGGTATTACGATTGGGCCCGCCGCTATAGGATTCAATTTGATGCTGCCATTCTGCGAGATAAGAGCGATTTTAGGAAAAAAATAAAATATTTGCAAGGTTTTGTGTTCGTATACTTAGTGCGACGGTGTAGGTGGGTGAGTTGACCGCACATTGCCGTCTTACGAGTTCAGAGTTTCAATGGCAACTATACCACGGTTCTGTGGACCGTTTCACGGATCCGCTGCTTTGCTGAGTCATTTTCAACAAGCAAATACTGTTGAATGCAGCTTGTTTGCTTTCAGGCCGCAATAAAGCGAGCCGCTGAAGAACGCCGCAAACCGCTGGCGAGCGTCGGCACCGACTTCGCCGACAAAGTCGAAGATTCGTCGTATCTGAATTCGCTGCAGAACTACGTGAACAAATGGATCCGCGAAATTCAGAATGTGTGTTGCGAACTGTTTTCATGGAAAACGGCAACATAACAATTCGTAAAACCTTGATTGATCAATTACTAAACCGCTTTTGAGCCGCATGATTCGGTTCGGTCCGACGATGATGTAAGCGATGACGCCCGCGCAAGCTCCAATCAAAGGGCTACGTGCAGAGTTCCATCACACACTGATAAGCCAAGTTATGGAACGACACTCAAGTCAGCACAAGTGCTACTTCAATCGTGCAGGTGACCAAACTAAACCGCGACCCATCCTCCGGCACGGCGCTGCAGGAGATCACGTTCTGGCTGAATCTGGAGCGTGCGCTGCTGAAACTGAACGAGAAACGCGAGTCGCCCGAGGTGTGTCTGACGTTGGAAGTGCTGAAACTCGGCAAACGGTTCCAGGCCACGGTGGCGTTCGACGCAGACACTGGTCAGTGGTGATTGAGACGCTGTGAAATGCTCTGAGTTTTGACCGTGTTAGAGCTGGAGTTTGCTTCTTACATCGAAATGTTATTGTTTTGTTGTTGGAGTCGCACCAATTTATGTGTCAGGTCGCAGATGGTTTATTCACCATCAGCTAGCTCCATGGCGCATCTACTCGCTTTAACGCTTGATGCTAACGGATATGAGAAGCAGGCGGCAGTTTGTGAAACGTTTGTGTCTGTTCTCTCACTTTTTCAGGCCTGAAGAAAACGCTGGACACCGTGAAAGACTACAATGGGCTGATGAAGGATTTCCCGTTAAACGAGCTGCTCAGCGTTACAGAGCTGGACAAGATTCGGTCGGCGTTGTTGGCGATCTTTGCACATTTACGAAAAGTTAGCGTAGTTTTTGCTTCGATTGACACTGAATTGTGAAAATTGATTTTTTTCAATGGTCATTTCAATTTTTTCATTGATCGGTTATTGAAAAGGAGAGAGTAGTAAATTAATATTATTAAATTTAATACGGTAAACTAAATTATTAGTAACATGCTGATTCAAAATAATCCGCTTTTTTCGCACCAGACATTGACACCGATTTAAGGCCCGTTTAGCCGTCCGTATTTGCATCCGGCACGGCACGTCACGTCACGTCAAACCTCGTTTATGCTGCAAAAAAGAGCAATCCGGCACGTCACGGCACGTCACGTCTTGTTTTAGAACTCGCGCTCGTTTATGCCCCTGTACGGCGACGTACGTCGACGTTCAGACAGATACGGACGCATAAACGATGACGTGACGTGCCGTGACGTGCCGGATGGTTTTAGAACACGCGCTCGTTTATGCCCCTATACGGCGACGTGCGTCGACGTTCAGACAGATACGGACGCATAAACGATGACGTGACGTGCCGTGACGTGCCGGATGGTTTTAGGTTCTCCCCTAAAAAGCCGTGCGTCAAAGTTCGATTTTATCAATTTTGTTTACTTTTGTTGTTCTGCATTGCGAGCACATGCTCACTATCGTCCTGAAATAGACAATTTTTCTGATTATTTTCTATATTCTCAAACAAAAATGTCAGCAGTTTGGCTTTCATTCCGTGAATTCACTAACTAAGTGAGTTTCAGCCATCACATGAACTCCACAGTCGAGCTTTAAATTATAGGGAGTCAGCTGATTGGTTGGTGGTCACGTGATGCATGCTTTCTGTGCAGACATTGTTGTGGGGATACTGAGATTGGTTTGCACAAAATGTACGCATCTCGATCACCAACCAATTAGCTGCTTTGGCTATTCACAACAAAATAACAGAGCTTGAAAGGCTGGATACAAATTTGTGAGTGACTTTGTTTTGAAATCATAGCAATCCACAGAACACCAAAGATTTTTTGTCGTGCGGCAAAAAAGGTGAAAAATTTCATCTGCACAGTCTGAGAGCCGAACCATTAACGAACCACTGCGCCATGCTGTCGTGGTTGCCGCTGGCTGTATAGTCCAAAGCAATTGTGCAGCCGCAGCAAACTATTTGTGCACGCGCACTGTTGAAAAACCCAATGTGTTTTCGCCTGTTCTTCTGCTCTGCATTGAATAACTACTCGAAAGACTTGAGCGAAAGACGAAATTTCAAAAGACTTGAATCTGTGGGTCGTTTCGAATTTGAGTTGCAATCCATTGGTTGTTGTCGCAAATATTCAATTTCAATTTGACACACAACTTGATTGAATTTTGCTTGCTGACGTACGGCTTTTTAGGGCAGAACCTAAAATGCAACGTCACGTCACTTCACGGCACGTCATCGTTTATGCGTCCGTATCTGCCTGAACGTCGACGCATGTCGCCGTACGGACGCATAAACGAGCAAAAATTCTAAAACCATCCGGCACGTCACTTCATCTCACGTCATCGTTTATGCGTCCGTGTCTGTCTGTACGGCGACGTGTGTCAACGTCCGGACAGCTAAACGGGCCTTAAGGAACGGATTGAGTACACAGTAATCCGTCGATACAACCAGTTTCATTTTTAACCAGTTCCGCCATTCATTGTCTAATATTTCCAGGTGCGCAACACGCATTATCCACTTGATCGTTGTCTTCGCCTGGTTGAAGCGATCTCACGTGATCTGCAGGCGCAAATGCTCAAAGTGCTCAACACACGACGTCTGATGCACGTGCCCATTCAGGATTTCGATCAGGTTGGTCGTTGTGAAAAAACCGAATTTGTGTTGTGCTGATGTAAGCTGGTTCTCTTGTTGGATGTCTTCTAAAGGTCGTTTATGAACGACCAATCGGGATTAAAAGAATCACCAAAACCGATTGAACTTGTTCATTGGCTGAATCAGTAGAGGGCGACCAGTTGTTCTGCTGAATTCTAAAGGTAGCCAATCCACGCAGTTCATCTCCATTCTCCCCGTTGACACAAACATGCAGTCGAATTGTAAATTACAGGCAATCAGCTGATTGGAGGGTCGTCGCGTGAAGCAGGCATTCTGTTCAGGACATTCGTTGCCTCGACAGCAATGCCTTCATCACGTGATCACCAATCGGTCAGCAAGTTGTCCATGATTTCGAATTCTACTGCAAACTTTATTCGCATCGCCAGATCATGAGCGGTTGCGCCGAGATCTTCACGTGCTGGGACGACGAGTATGACAAGCTGCAGCAGTTGCTGCGTGAGATCAGCAAGAAGAAACGCAGCACGGAGCCGCTGAAAATGTCCGGATGGCGTGTGCAACCGGCGCACAAGAATCTCCAGGCGCGACTCGATCAAATGAGAAAGTGAGAGAAAAAGTTATCATATTCCCACTGCGGATGCGGATAAGTTGACTTGACATCAAGCTCCTTGGCTGCATTATGCTCAGCTGGCACTTCTTGAATGCAGCCACTTTGCTGTGTCGTGTTCAACTGCAATTCGGCAGTTTTGCTGGTATAATTTCCATGAACGCTACGAAGTACCATTTTTGTCATCTCCAATTACCAAACAGTGACGCGCAAATTCAAAGTTGGTAAAGAGATCCGAGTCCCCTAAACAGGACCAGGGCCACGTTCCAAGTGTCCCAGACCTCTGTAAACGCATTGAGTCGCAGAACCGAAAAAATTGATAGTAGCTTGTCAACTCCAGTGCTAGACCAGTGTTTGGCGAATTCGTTTTTTCCATTTGTATTATTTAGCCAATTATTATTTGTATTTAGATTCCGTCGTCAACACGAACAGCTGCGTACAGTGATCACACGGGTGCTGCGACCTGCAACGCGACCGGGCGGCGATTCACCTGATACACCTGAGGTTTGGACTCAGTTGCAACACTGCTTTTAAGCATGTTTCTGTGATGCATTGGCACACACATTTGAGCACAACTTGCTGACGGGGGGGGGCGCTGTTTTTGAACGCACAAAAAGATTTCATTGTTGTTGATCTACACAAACGGCAACTGGGAACCGAGAGTTTTTGACCAAAAAGGTTGTGCTCCTGTACCAGGTGAAAGGCGAACCAACGGAGCCGGTGATGGATGTGGCGGACGCGAATGCGGTTGATGAGGTGAACGTTGCATACATGAACGCAAAGGAGGTGGACTGCCTTGATCTGTCGAAGGAGGGATCCGAGCTCTGGGAGGCTGCCATGCGACGGTTAGTGTTTTTTGATAATGTTTCTTTTGACATGATTCTGTTTTGTCGTTTTTGATTCGATATCCGCGACAATTTCTACCGATTGACTGACTTTGGCGAATCATGTGACGGATTACTCACTTTTTGTGAGAATCAACGGCCAGAGCAATCATCGAAGAGAATGATCCGATTCGACATTCGAGTACGAGTGAAGTTTTTAATGCGTCGTACGTAGAATGACATGAGCGAGTAAGCATTGGCACATGTGCTGCTAATTCGCTGTGCGTCCACTGAAACAGCGTGCTTGCAGCTACGAAGAGCGCATCGACCGTGTTGAGGCGCGCATCACCACGCGTCTGCGCGATCAACTCGGCGCCGCGAAGAACGCCAACGAGATGTTCACGATCTTCTCGCGTTTCAACGCGCTGTTCGTGCGGCCGCACATCCGTGGCGCCATCCGGGAGTACCAGACACAGTTGATACAGCGCGTGAAACAGGACATTGAGCAGCTGCAGAAACAGTTCACGGTTGGGCGTCGGTTGATTGGGTGCTGGCTGATTGGGTGCTTGTTGTTGATTGATCGAAACATCCATTGCTTTATAGAACAGCTTGATTGTTTGAATATGGCTCGGGCACTTTCGACTGAACAACTTTGTCACTTGTGTGTTTCTCTGGCAAGCAGCTCAGTGTTTCTTCACTTGATTCCAGGTGCACTACCAACAGAGCGAGGCGAACGTCATGGGCTACGCGCACGACATTCCGCCAGTGTCCGGCTCGATCATCTGGATTCGACAAGTAACAAGTTTTTTTCCGAGAAGTCCAACATTTTGGCTTTTCTCACAAAAAACATTCATTTTTTCATGCAAAAACACCATATTTTCATCAAAATTTTAACCAAAGAATCCAGAAAAACAAAAAAGTGCATCAGTCAATGTCTACTCTAAACATGCCAGATCGACCGCCAACTGAGTCTGTACCTGCGTCGTGTCGAGGACGTGCTCGGCAAGGGCTGGGAGAATCACGTCGACGGACAACAGCTCAAGTTGGAGGGTGACAATTTCCGCGCCAAACTGAACACGCAGCACATCTTTGACGAATGGGTGAACAAAGTCAACCAGCGTCGCCTGGAAGTGTCCGGCGGTAAAGTGTTCGTCATCGAGCAGATGCGACGCGCACGCGACAACAAGAGCGTCCTCAGGCTCAGGGTGAACTTTCTGCCCGAAGTTATCACGCTCGCAAAGGAGGTAAATTGACTGGCTTGGAGAGGGGGGGGGAGGGGCTGGTTGGATTGAGTGGCGAGGCAGTTGTGCTGGTGGATTGGCGGTTATTGGGTGACTGGAGGGATGGCTGGCGTTGGTATTGAGAACGGTACCAACGCAACAGTTACCCTGTAATCCTGGTGTGTATAAGGCACATATCACTGGAATCGGACAAATCATTGCATCACACATCATCGCTGCTAGTTGGATCAACTCGATCCTTTTGCTGAATGAAGGAAGTTTTGTGTTTTGGCAACCTTCGTCCAAGTGCAGCGTTCAGCCATTCCGCGAGCGCGAAATTCAAATATCAGTGTTGTTGATAGCCGTGTCCGGTACATGGTTTACTGGTTGTGAAAGAAGAAGTGCACGTACCTACCTAATCGTCCGGGTTGTGTCTCATGTGATCGACCTTGTGTCTAATCGGCCGTTTCATAAATTCCCTTGCAATGCGTGCACAGGTTCGCCACCTGAAACACATGGGCTTCCGCGTGCCGTTGGGCGTCGTGAACAAGGCGCACCAAGCGAATCAACTGTATCCGTTTGCGACCTGCCTGCTGGAGTCTGTGCGCACGTACGATCTGGTGAACGAGAAAGTCGTTGATCGACGAGACTGCGCGTTGTTGCTCGCTGGCATGAAGAAGGATGTGCAGACCTTGATTAGTGAGGTGAACACGGAATAAGGGGTAGTTTGGTTGGGTGGACATATGGTTGGGCACATCACTGACGAGGCCTCCCACACCAGTGATTATCGTGGTTGGTGTCATTTCAATTTCCGGTGGCCTGTCGCTTTCGAAAGGTGCAAAAAGGCCTTATAAATTTTGAACTCAATTTTCAACTACTGCCGTTATGCAGGGCGGCACACTCGGCTGGGAGTCGTACAAGATGGACGGCTACGTGAAGAAATTCTCGGAGACGATCGCGAAGTACCAGGAGCAGGTGGAGGAGTTGCTGACGCTGCACGAGCAGGTCGAGGTGCAGTTGGCGGCCGTCGACACGTGCCAGTACGCGGCGCCCGTCATCCAGCAGATCCTGAACAACGTGCAGAAGGCAGTCGATGCGCTCAGCCTCGGACAGTACAGCAATCTGACGATCTGGGTGAAACAGCTCGATGAAAAGGTGCAGTGGTGGTGTTGAGGATGGGTTGGCAAAGCAAATAAAGCCGAAAGTGGTACGGTTTTTCGCTAATCTCAATCTACAATTGTACGTGATGCTGTTGGCAGAATTTGCTGTGACACGAGACTAACCGAGTTGAAACGTGGCATGTTTGATTGCCTGAGCTTGATCATCTTTATCGAATCTGATGTTCATTTTTTCACGCTTAAAATCTTCTAGTTTTCCCAAAAATGGTTTCAATTTGCCATATTCGTCCAGATCGAACAAAAACTTGCGCTGCGTCTGCAAGAGGCGATCAAAGCGTGGACGCGGGCGCTTGAAGGCACGTCGCAGCAGAACGATGCTGACTTGGACACTGTCGACGATATGAACCAGCTGCCAAAGAGCACCGGCGGCGAGCCGAACATTACGGTGAGTGAGCGGGCAAGAGTTGAAGCTCAAGAAAATGCTATTTGATACGACGCTGTATTGCTTGATTGCTGATTGGTTCGACTTGATTTGAGTGGAGCGCGCTGATTGGCCAGGCACAGTGCGCCAATCAACGGGCCAATGACCGCTGAGAGAGGTGACGTTTGCTTTGGTTTTATGAGCTTAACGAACGGTTCAGCAGAAAGGAATGGTGTTCTTACTTGATGGGCGCTATATGCGCTTCCAACACATGCCTTCGCATAACCACCTATATTCACAACCCAACCCACCGACGTTGCAGGCGCTACTGCACGAGATCCGCCTGACGCAGCAAGTGATGTACCTGTCGCCGAGCATGGAAGAGGCCCGCCAAGGGCTGCTCGAGCAGTTGTTCGCCTGGCAAGCGATCGTCACGTCGCAGGAGCGCATCACGTCGACGCGTTTCCAAATCTCCGCCTCTGAACGCTCGGCCTCTGCGAGCACCTATCGATCGTTGCTCGGTCAACTGCCGGACGGACAGCAGACGTTGGAGACTGCCTACAGTGCCGTCGAGAATATCATGAACCGCGTCCGCGACTACGTCAATGTGCGTCCGTTCTGGTGCAATGTGGCCGGTTCTTGCTGATCGTTTCAATTCAAGCCATTTTTGATATTTCCGATCAGTTCCATTATACCTGCTGGGCTGCGGAAGCTCTGATTGGTCTATTTGTGGGCGGGATACTCTGGCAAGATTTGAGTTTCTTGTTGGTGAAGCAACCTGTTTTTTACGGGTCCATACGCGGAAGCACGGTTTATCCTTTATTTTTTTGTGCTTTTCTCAGGAATGGCTTCGCTACCAGTCGCTGTGGGATCTGCAAGCGGACTCGCTGTATGAGCGCATGGGCGTCGACCTGGGCCGATGGATGAAAACGCTGATTGAGATCAAGTTGGTCTGAGGCTCGCAGTTTATCACTGATCGATCGTGCTAGCGAAACACATTGACTTTTTGGTTATGCCACTCATAAAAAGAGATTCACTTTCATGCTGGACGCTGCAGTTCAAATTTGCTTGACTATGTCGTATCTCCGTGATTAGGAAGGTCACTCACTTCGGCTATATTGAATTGTTGCTTTGTGATTTGAGTTGATTGATTTGTAATCTGCAGTAAATAGGAGTTTGAATGAGACAGGCACTGCACAACTGTATAATAACAAGCAATAACAGATTTCATAAACTCGAACCAAACACTTTCTCAATGACAGAAAATCGCGCGCCACGTTCGACACGTCGGAAACGCGACGCGAGATCGGTCCGGTCATAATCGACTACGCGAAGGTGCAATCGAAAGTGTCGCTGAAGTACGACTCGTGGCACAAGGACGTACTGCAGAAGTTCGGTCAGACGCTCGGCGGTCAGATGCAGAGCTTCTTTGGCGATGTGTCAAAGTCACGCAACGAGCTGGAGCAGCAGTCGGTCGATGCGGCGTCGACGGGCGAAGCGGTCGGCTTCATCACGTACGTGCAGGGACTGAAACGACAGACGAAGCAGTGGCAGCAACAGGTCAGCCAATCAGTCTGAAGTGTCTTTTTATAACCAGTGTTTTGTGTGTGTCTGGAATGTTGTTTCTGACTGTGCGGTTTCCAGGTTGAACAATACCGCGATGGTCAGCGTCTATTGGAGCGTCAACGGTTTCAGTTTCCGAGCAACTGGCTGTACAGTGAGAACGTCGACGGCGAATGGGACGCGTTTTGTGACATTCTCTCACGCAAGGACTCCGCCATTCAGACGCAGGTTCGAGAAATCGGAATTGATGATTGTTGTGATTTGATTTCAGCTTTTTTGATGTGCCTGTTTTATTTTTTGATTTAAAATTTTCCGATTTTCATTTAGCTTGTATTTTTGTTTCATTCATTGCTTTTCGTTCAATTGTTGTCGAGCTGAATTCTCATCAAATATTGAGCTTTCTGCTGTTTTGTTTGTTACAATTTCAAATGCTTCAGGTGAGCACACTGCAGAACAAGATCCGACAGGAAGATCAAGCGGTCGAGGCGCGCACCAACGAGCTGCTCAGCGATTGGGAGAACGGCAAACCGACGGCCGTGCGTTCTTTGCTGTTTTTGATTGTACTTTCATGAGAACTTTGATTCGTGGTTGATTTTGAGTTTTGTCAATCCGGAAGGTGTCAAACTCAACCAAACTTTTTTTAAATTTTTTGACTCCCTCACCGGTTCCAGAAACACGAACAATGGAACCAGAATAAAAGCGGATCAGGTGCAGGCGCTAAACGTGTTTGTGTTCTCTTTTACTGCACCCAAACTCCGGTGGTTTAACGAAACTGGACACTGCGTCCTTCTGGCCAATCCTATCGCCACGAGAGGGGGACGGTGACATTTTTGTCAACCGTTTTTTAAAGAACACCAAAATGCACCAGTGTCTTTCAGGGTGCGCAACGCCCGGAGCACGCGTTGGAGTCGCTGAAGATCTACGAGAACAAGCTGAATCGTCTGAAGGAGGACCGTGACAACATTCTGAAGGCCAAGGACGCCCTGGAGCTGACCGACTCGGCGTTGGCGACGGCGCCACAGAATGAACGCATGAACGTCGCACTGGAAGAGTTGACTGATCTGAAAGGTCGGTCAATCACTCGTCACTTGGCTGGGCAGCGCCAGCCTCTACCATTCGATTTTGTTCGGTCAGTGTTCTAGACTTGAAAAATTGTGATGGTGACGTGGTCCTGGGGAATGAATGACTATTCCGCCATTTCTTTTTTATTCTTCACGCTGATTGGCTGGGTGCCCGAGGCAGCCAATCAGTGAAGAATTATGCAAGAGAATTTGCGCCAATAATCTTTTTGTGATTTTCATATCACATTTTGTTCTATTGAGATCCACGTGACGAACAATGCAAATAAAAAGTGAAATCGAAATTTAAAAAAAACGACCGTGCACGATTGTCGCGTTGTGCAGGCGTCTGGCAAGCGCTGGCGCCGCTGCACAGCAACTTGGACGAGCTGCGCGAGAAGCCGTGGCTGTCGGTGCAGCCTCGCAAGTTGCGTCAGCAGCTCGATGCGCTGCTCGGCCAGCTGAAGGAGTTGCCGGCGAAATATCGAACCTACGACAGCTATGAGCACGTGAAACGACAGTTGCAATCGTACACAAAGGTGTGCGTGCGTTGTTTGGAGATTCTCAGTTTGCTGTGTCTGATTGGACATTGGCGTGGGTGTCAAGACGGACTGATTTTGATGCAAACGTGTGTTGCATGCGGAAAGAATGGTAGGGTAGCGACAAATTGGAAATTTCGCTTGGGTTCTGTTTAAAAATTGATGGTTCGATGGGAGAATTGAAGATTCTATAAGGTTGAAATTCTATGCTCTTTTCAGGTCAACATGATGGTGGTCGAGTTGAAGTCGGAGGCGCTGAAAGAACGGCACTGGCGAGCACTGCAGAAGCAGCTGCGTGTCACCTGGAATCTCAGTGATCTGACACTCGGCCAAGTGCGCACTTTATTTCGTTGCAATTTACTGATTGGTCGCATTTGAGTTTTGGGATATTTGGTCATACATGATGCATTGAGCGGGATTGGTCGTCAATCGCCTGCCAGATGCATGTTTTCAGTTCAACTCAACCGTGAAAATACGAATCCAAAACTCGCAATCTTTGGTCATTCAAAGAAACCCGACCGCAGGTCTGGGACGCCGACCTACAACGATGCGAGGCGGCCATCAAGGACGTGATTCTGGTGGCGCAAGGCGAGATGGCGCTGGAGGAGTTCCTGAAGCAAGTGCGCGACCAGTGGAACTCGTACGAGGTGGAACTGGTGAACTACCAGAACAAGACGAAACTCATCCGCGGCTGGGATGATCTGTTCAACAAACTCAAGGAGCACATAAACAGTCTCGCCGCCATGAAACTCTCGCCCTATTATAAGGTTGGTCTCGGGCTGCGTGGAAATCACACTTTTGGTGTTGCTTGGTGATTTGCTAGAATTGGAGCGATTGTGATGATTGGTTGCCGCATGAAGAACTCAATGTGCGAGAACCGAACTTTATTGAGTTCAGTTTAGTTCAGTACTTCAGTTCAGTGTTATTCTGCATTGCACGGCTAATACCAGAGAAGTGTTGGACACCATGAGTAGGCAAGTCAATAATTGAGAACAGTGGACATGACACCAAATGAATAGGCAGTGACAATAAGTAAGTAAGTAACCAAATAACAGTGAATTTCCGTGTTTAGGTTTGGACCAGTGATATGAGAAAGCAATCAGTAAGCCTAAAGAACACACACCCACCACAACTCGCATGGCAAACACACGCTGTATGCCTGTAACGACGTCACAACTGTCTGTCAGGTTCACTGGTTCATCAAATTCAATTTTGCAGGAATTCGAAGAGGAAGCGCTCGCCTGGGAGGACAAGTTGAACCGAATCAACGGGCTGTTCGATGTTTGGATCGATGTGCAACGCCGTTGGGTTTACTTGGAGGGAATCTTCACTGGATCGGCCGACATCAAGACACTGCTGCCGGTTGAGACGTCGCGATTTTCGAGGTTTGAGTTTTTTTATTCGTTCTGTTGCTTTACGTTTACAGAACGGCTGTGTGTCCAGTTTGCTGGTTTGTAGCTTTTTTGTACTTTGTGGACTGGACAGAATAGAGTAGATATATAGGTCAGTCAGTGGTTTTGTCAGTATGGGAACGATCAATCAAAAATTTACCATTTTGACCAATTAATAACATACGAGCGTCTTTTTGTTCCGTTATGAAACTGCGTTCCGTAACTCCGTTTACTTCGCTGTTTCTGACGATGCACAGTCAAAATAAAAAGATTCAACCAACTCGAGTGAAATAACACCGGTAGAACTGTCAAGCAACATCTTTTCTGTTTCTATGTTTCCAGTATCAGCACCGAGTTCCTGGGTCTAATGAAGAAAGTGACGGCGTCGCCTCGTGTGCTCGAGATCGTCAACTTCCAGGGTGTCCAGCGACTCCTGGAGCGACTCGCAGATCTGCTGGCGAAAATTCAGAAGGCGCTCGGTGAATATCTGGAACGTGAGCGGGCGTCGTTTCCACGGTTGGTTGGCGTGAATGTGAAAACTTTGGGAGTTGTTTTTTTCAGTTTTGTTTTCATTGGCAAGCTGTATGGCAGTATCTTTTTTGATTGGCTTATTATCAGAGAAACAGTGGGTCTTTGAAAAAAACTGTTTTTTTGAAACGGAAGCTACATGAACTAAAATTGTTCTTTGCAAAATCTGCGAAATGAAATTATTGGATGGATGCATTGCACAGAAAGTTTCCTACAAAATCTTCAAATAAAAATGATTGGATGAATGCACAGAAATTTGCAAAAAAATATTCTGAATATGAACCATTGAGACTTCAATTCGCCCTTTTTTCAGTTTCTACTTTGTCGGCGACGAGGATTTGCTGGAGATTATTGGCAACAGCAAGAACATCACACGACTACAGAAGCACTTCAAGAAAATGTTCGCTGGCGTGTCTGCGGTGAAGCTCAGTGAAGACGAGACCACCGTGCTGGGACTGGTGTCACGCGAGGGGGAGGAGGTGCGCGTTCTGCGCGATTCTGAGAACGTTTTGCAGGCGAAGTGTTGGAACTTGCAAAAATAGCAAATAGCAAAGTCGGTGATGCTGAACTGATTGATTGGCCAGATAAGATCGCTCTGGTATAAATCAATCAGCCATGTAGAAATCCGTTATGTGCTGCCGATCCGTTAGTTCAAAAATTTAAAATCACAGATGTTACGATTTGAAAGATCGCTTATTTCCACCGACTTTTGTGTTCTCAATTTCAGATTCAATTCAGCCAATCAGTGACGATCAAAGACCAGCGAATCAACGAGTGGCTGTCGCGCGTCGAGGCTGAGATGCGTAGCACGCTCGCCAAAATGCTCGCACAGTCCGTAGCGGACTTCGCGAAATTCAAAGCCGGGGGTGAAATCAATGCCGACGACTACATGCAGTGGCTCGATAAGTATCCGGTGCGTTGCGGTGTTTGCTCATTGCACGCACAATTATCGTTGTTGTCTGACTGTATTTGAAATTTATTGTCAGCAGTAAAAATTAGTTTAGAAAATCCCATTTTATTGTATTTGCATGAAAGTGCTCACGATCGAAAGTACCAATAGTCCCGATTAGTGTTTCAAACTCCTCACTCCTCACCCTGATCATTATTCCTGCGTTTGCATTTCAGGCGCAGATCATCGTGTTGACGGTGCAAATCTCGTGGTCTGAGCAGGTGGAGGCAGCGCTGTCGAACGGCAAATCGCTGGCTGCGTCGCGTGACAGCGTCACTGCCTCGTTGAATCTGCTCGCAGACAGTGTGCTCCAGGAACAGCCGCCATTGCGACGCAAGAAACTCGAGCATTTGGTCAGTTTCGTTTGAATTTCGCTTAGGTTGGTAAAAAGCCGGTTTTTTATATGGCCAAGAAAAACCGGTTTTATTTCCGTTTTAAAACCGTTCTATTTCCCAATTTTTTCCAGCACCCAAAAGCTTCGAGAAGTTGGTCTCTCCTATTCAAAATCACAAATAAAGTCGAAATTGGTATTTGAAGCTGCATTCATTCAGATTGTTCTGCTCACTCCGTTTTCTCTGTTTTGGTTGGAGATTTTCAGAGCGTACAGACCTCAAGACACGGCAAGTATATTAAAAAAGGCAGCCAATCAGCAAATTGCGATGAAATCGTGTATTAAACTGTGCGGTTTTGGCACACCCCAAACAAAGTATGATACATTTAGGTCCCCAAAAACGATCCTTTCGCACCAAACTCGTTCTGCCCATTCAGATCATCGAGTTCGTGCATAAACGCGATGTCAACCGTCTGCTGATCGAGCAGAACGTGAACAACGTGCGATCGTTCCAGTGGCTGCGCCAAATGCGTTTCTATTTCGATCCGTCCGTCGCTGATGTGCTGCATCGGTTGACCATAAAAATGGCGAATGCCTCGTTCTTCTACGGCTTTGAGTGCGTTTTTTTGCTTTTTGTCCCGTTTTGGAGCTTTTGGTACGTCTAATACTGTCCGAAAGTTTTTGTGTGTTGGTGGTGTTTCGTTTTTAAGCGGTTTCATTCTTCGCTACACGGATCAATCAAATGTAATTCGGATTTTAAATTCATCAAAGTAACACAGAAGTCGAAGTCGAACTATAAATCACAGGTAATCAGCTGATTGGCTGCCTTCGAATTGGGCTGACTGATTTATCCCATGAGCTCGGTATAGCCAATTTGCCGGCGTGCCAGATACAAATGCCAAAATGCACCAACTGCATATGGTTGCAGTTTGAGCGTGCTGTAAGAAATCAATGAGAAACTGCAAGAAACTCTCAGATACCTCGGCGTGCAAGAGAAGCTGGTGCAGACGCCTTTGTGCGACCGCTGCTACCTGACGATGACGCAGGCGCTGGACGCAAAGCTGGGCGGCTCTCCGTTTGGACCGGCCGGCACGGGCAAAACCGAAACCGTGAAAGCCCTGGGAAACCAGCTCGGCCGATTTGTGCTCGTCTTCAATTGTGATGAGACGTTCGATTTCCAGGTTGCATTCGGCGTTTTGTAGAGAATTTTGTGTTATTTCATTTAGCGAAACCCCCATGAACCTGAACAGTATGCGATGCGAAGAAGTGGTTTTTAGCCATTTTTTTACCTGAATGACCTGCGTTGGGACAGCCAATTGGCAAGACTTTGATGGGAAATCAACGAGATTCTACAGGCTATGGGTCGCATCTTTGTCGGTCTCTGCCAAGTGGGCGCATGGGGCTGCTTCGATGAGTTCAATCGTCTCGAGGAGCGCATGCTCTCCGCGTGCAGTCAGCAGATCCAAGCCATTCAAGAGACGCTGCGACAGACGCTGCACAACACCAAAGGTTTTGATGTTGACTGTTTTTGGCTTTTGGTGGGGTGAATTTGCATGATTAAGCAGCACTTTACGAAGGACGTGCTGAAGAGCAAACAGCGAAGAGGTAGAAGACGCTGTTGTTTCTGGCCAACACAAAATTCAGCCTGACGATTTACATTTAGTTACTTTCGGTATTTTGCCGCACAGACGCATACGAAACCCGCATGGTCGTAAACCAAAAAACAGATGAATTAAAAAACACCACAAAACTGATTTGCAGTAATTCCATTTAAATTTGCCCAATTCCACTGTCCCCTTTACAGACACGAGCGCACTGACGGTCGACCTGATCGGCAAGCAGGTGCACGTGAACCCGGACATGGCGATCTTTATCACGATGAACCCCGGCTACGCCGGCCGCTCGAACCTGCCCGACAACCTGAAGCAGTTGTTCCGCTCGTTGGCGATGACCAAGCCGGACATGCAGCTGATCGCGCAAGTGACCCTGTTCTCGCAGGGATTCCGCACCGCCGAGAAGCTCGCGCAGAAAGTCGTGCCGCTCTTCTCGTGCGTGCTGTTTTGGTTGCGGTTTTCTGTGTTTGGTTTTTGGTGTTTGGTTGCGTTTTGTTTGAAACCAACTCAAGTACTTCACACACTTCGTCGAACAGTGGATCGTCAGCAATCAGCTGAGGGCATTCAGATTTTTTTGATGTGAGCTCGTTTATTGGTGCAGCGAGCTCGATGCGGCCAATCACCATGCCAGAATGCGCCGACTGCATATGTTTCGAGAAAACTTGAAGCGCTATGATAACAATTATACAAAAAAAGGAATCGTTGGAAAAGGAAATATTGAGCAATTGTGACAACGGCCAGAACGGTTACAGAATACTGAAATTTGAAATCCATCTACTCAACTTGTCGACGGACAGTCTTTGTCCAATTGCAGACTGTGCCTGGAGCAACTATCGAACCAGTCTCACTACGACTTTGGCCTGCGTGCGCTGAAGTACGTGCTGAGTAGTGCGGGTACAATTAAGCGGGATCGAATACAACAGCTGAAGGAGCAGGCGATTGAACGCGGTGAAACGATCACGGAGGCGTCCATTGCCGAGCAGTTGAACGAACAGGAGGTTTGCTTGGATTATGCCATGCTGATTGCCTGTGCAGTTCTAGCGCGTGTAAACTTGCCGCGCAAATGTTTGTTTGTTTGTTGTGCCGTGCCGCTGTGTGAAACAATGATGGCTTTACAGAACACGTTAGACTAATGAGCGCTCGTGGTTGAGTGCGTTGAAATTTCGATTTCATGACCACTGAGTTTCAGTGCTGGAAACACCAAACTGTGAACTTTGAAATTGAAAATTTACGCTCCGATTTGGGACACTTGTCACTTCCAACAACTCTCCAACAGATCCTGATCCAACTGGTCTGCGAAACAATCGTGCCGAAGCTTGTCGCTGAGGACATCCCGTTGCTGTTCAGTCTGCTCTCTGACGTGTTCCCGGGCGTGCCGTACACACGCAATCAGATGCAACGGTTTGTTTGGGGGGGCAGCGAAACAGAAATATAATCGAACTGTGAATCGTAGGCCACCAGCTGATTGGCTGCTTTCTGAATTGGTCTTGAATTATGATGAACTTTTGTGTTCACATGGATCGCGTCGGCAACGTTTTTTTGCACGTGTGCAGCCTCCGCGAGGAAGTGCACCGCGTCTGTGAGGAGCGCTCGCTGTGCTACTCGGACGTCGAGGGTGAGCCGGGCGCTGCGTGGGTCGAGAAGGTGCTGCAGTTGTTCCAGATCACCAACCTCAATCACGGTCTCATGATGGTCGGACCGTCCGGATCAGGCAAATCGACCGCGTGGCGTGTGCTGTTGACCGCCTTGAAACGCATCACTGGCATGGAAGGTGCGTTGCGTTTCTTTGAGATGGTGACGGAAAGTGAAAATCGTTTACCTGCAGTTGACTGGTTGACTACACGAGTCACACCAGTCAACAACATTCCAAAAAATTGCAATTTATTTTGATTGGTTTTAGTGAATATACACAAAAATGATCCACCCTTTGGCAAAAACGAAAAACCGCAACAGAATTTTCCGAAAATTTCGATTATTTTTGTGCTTCATGTTTGTCAGGTGTGGCGCACGTCATCGATCCGAAAGCGATCAGCAAGGACGCGCTCTACGGCACGCTGGACCCGAACACGCGCGAATGGACGGACGGCCTGTTCACGCACATGCTCCGCAAGTCGGTCGCCTTTTTTGATTATTTTCACTGATGAAATAACATTTATCAGTTTCTCTGAAATTTTCCATTGAAAAAAACAAAACTTCAGAATTGTGGACAACGTTCGTGGTGAACTCGACAAACGTCAGTGGATCATATTCGACGGTGACGTTGATCCGGAGTGGGTCGAGAACTTGAACAGTGTCCTTGATGACAACAAACTGTTGACGTTGCCGAATGGAGAGCGATTGGCAATACCGCCGAATGTTTGTAAACTCGGTTTTGTATGGTCTGGTAAGAGAGGATGTCCAAACAAGACTGTCGGACAATCCCGATGCAAACAGAATTTGAATTCCGAATTCATACGGCTCCATTATTTGAAACAGGAGTCACCCACCAGTCCACGACGAAATATGTATTCCAGTTGAAGAGTTCATTTCATTGAAATGAACTCTGAAGCAAACAAAAACCCCACTTCCTAGTAACAAGGCCTTCCAAATTTCAACAAAGTTACAACCGCAAGCCACTGACTCAGGTGCGCATCATGTTCGAGGTGCAAGACCTGCGGTACGCGACGCTGGCGACCGTGAGTCGTTGCGGGATGGTGTGGTTCTCGGAGGAGGTGGTCACGGCCGACATGCTGTTCGAGCAGTACATCAGGCGTCTGCGCTCGGTCAGCCTCGACGAGCTCGAGGCCAGCGCTCAGTCGAAGGCCGCTCTACCCACCGGCCGGTCACCCACCGCGGACGCGCTCACGGACGAGATGCTGACGCCGAACATGCAGGTTGGGGGTGGTGATTGTTGGATTGTGTGTGTGTGTGTGTGGGAGTGGAGTGCTGTTGGAAATGCATTTAATTGCATGATGCTTGCACATTTTGGGTGCGATTCAATACCGACTCACCGGTGGAGTAATGCAGCAACCGATTGTTTCGTGCATGCGACTGCACGCAGGCTTGCAGGCACTTTGCAAAACACGCTGCATCATGCAGTTCTGACCATGATATTGTGTCGTTATGCCAAATGTCTGAAGTTCTAGATTGGTCAACAATTTTTGCAAAGTTGCAAATCAAGCCGATCAACTCTAGAAAACAAGCGTTCCTAGCAACGTCCTCTGCACAGGTGCAACGTTACGTGTCGCAAATGCTGTCGCCGCACTTTGCCTCCGACGGCCTCGTGGCGCGCTGTCTGTCGTATGCCGAGAAGGACCTTGATCACGTGATGGACTTCACACGCAATCGAGCGCTCAGCTCAATGTTCGCCATGTTGAACTACAGCATCCGCCAGGTGCAGCTGTACAACGCGCAGCACTCCGACTTCCCGATGCAGGTAGCCGTGCGCTTTGCAACTTTCATTTGTGCTTGTTTGTTGAACAATGCCAGCGGCTCAACCATATGATCTGACCGAGGGCACTGCAGTCAGTCTGCTTTGTTGTCCAGGGCCGTGCCGCCAATTTACAGTCAGCTAGGGTGCACGTAGGCGATATTTTTCGATCCCCTTCATCTAGAATGCGAAGGCTCACTCGAGTGCTGCTGCATTCTGTTAGTTATGTACCTGGTTGTTAGATAGGCTGCACTCAAACCTGCTAGTTGTACGCAAATGTCGTCCATTGTAAATTCTTTCTATTTTTAATTTAATTTCAGATGGATCAATTAGAACGATTCATCAGTCGCTCGCTTGTCTCGAACATGGTCTGGGCGTTTGCGGGCGACGGAAAACTGAAAGCGCGCCAGATGTTGTCCGACTACATTCGCAGCACTACGACGATCCCGTTGCCACCACAGAACAACGTGCCAATTATTGACTTTGAGGTTGGCCAATCGGGAGTTTCGTGGTGTTTTTGTTGGAGTATCAACGTTTGCGACGGAGAAAGTTGATTGGCCACAGAAGCACCGGCCCTAAGTCTGTGGTCGATCAACGTCCCGCTCAAACGGTGCCGCCTCCTAGCTGAACGGTTGGTTCTGCGCTGCAGGTGACGCTAGCTGGCGAGTGGGCGCCATGGACGAATAAAGTACCGCAAATCGAAGTGGAAACGCATCGGGTCGCTGCTGCTGATCTTGTGATTCCCACTGTGGACACAGTACGACACGAACAGTTGCTGCAGACGTGGCTGGCCGAGCACAAGCCGATGGTGCTCTGTGGGCCGCCGGGCTCCGGCAAAACAATGACGCTGTTCTCGGCGTTGAGGGCTATGCCGGACATGGAGGTGAGTGCGGAGGGATTCGGTTGTGGGTGATTGTCAATTGAGTGGTGTGTGGGGATTGTTTCATTGACTGATTGGTTGCAGTTTGCAGGTACAGTTGGAAATTTTAAAGTACTGCAGTGCACATGCAACATGTTGCTCAAGTTGTACAGTTGTAAAGTTGTACAGTGCACTGTTGCAACAGGCAATCAGCATCATAACATATTGAACTCTGCATTGCACTGCTGCGTAAATTTCCTTTTGCGTTTGCCAGATTCAAATGGCTGCTTTTCTAACGATTTGTTTATCTCTCCCTCAGATGGCCGCACTGAACTTCTCGAGTGCGACCACGCCGGAGTTGATACTGAAAACGTTCGACCACTACTGCGAGTATCGTCGCACGCCGAACGGAGTCGTGCTCGCACCGATTCAACTGGGACGCTGGTTGATTCTGTTCTGTGATGAGATCAACCTGCCCAATGAGGACAGATATGGTAATTTGGATTTTCTGTTGGATAAAAAATCTGTAGTTTCTTTGTTCAGAAGTAAAAAATGGTCCTGTTTTCGGCAGGACGATTTCACGTTGTTTGGAAATCGAGTTTCGGTTACACTATGTTTTTGATGAATACAGCGCGCTGAACGGCTGGATCGTCATTTCATCTTTGATGAAAACAAACCTTTGTAGTGAAGAACTGTCTCAACTCTGTGACCATACCGATACGATCACGTTGCATGAATGAACATCAGTCCACAGCATTTTCCCGAATCTTCACAGGCACCCAGCGCGTGATTTCCTTCCTGCGTCAAATCGTCGAGCACAACGGTTTCTACCGCACGGTCGATCACACTTGGGTGACGCTCGAACGCATCCAGCTGGTTGGCGCCTGTAATCCACCGACTGACCCCGGCCGAAAGCCGCTCTCGCATCGGTTTGTTCCGTTTGTCGTTGCTCCAACCTCGTTTTCATTGGGTTTTTGTTAAAATTACATGCTTGTAAGTAATGTGATCAAAGAATCAACCTTGTGAATATTGAAACAACACCAACCAATCAGCCAATCAGCTAGAACTATGTTTTTTGTTTTGTTTTCGGGGCTGCGCACCGGCACACCGCACTATATTTTTTGTTTTTGCCTGGAATCTGGGGAGTGGGGACCATTGTCTTTCTTTTGCTTTCAAAGCACTCCAGATTAATGAAGCAAAGTGTCAGGTGATCCAGGTATGACAGCTGGAGGAGCCACTTGCCACAATGTTGTTTTCAGTTTCCTGCGTCACGTGCCGGTCGTCTACGTGGACTACCCAGCCGAGGTGTCCTTGAAGCAGATCTACGGCACGTTCAATCGAGCGATGCTGCGTTTGCTGCCGTCACTTCGCTCGTACGCCGAACCACTGACGAACGCCATGGTCGACTTCTACATGATATCGCAGGACCGATTTACACAGGTCAGAGAGAGCGCTCACTTCACTGAACCGTATCACTAAAAACTGTTGCGAGGGTGTGGTGAACAGTGGCACGGTTACTGCGACGTCGTGTAGGTGCAGCGTGACGCACAACCATGGTGCAAGCTCAACCGGTCAGCATCTGCAGCAACCTGCACTGCATTGTTGCACCGTCGAGCCTTGACATCATGTTACAACAGCCAAGCACGAGTTCACCACACCGTCGCACCGGTATGGACTGAACAGGAAACCTATGGTGTTGGTCATTTAGGTTTTTTTCATACTATATGCCTTTGTTTAGGCACATAATTACCCCGTCACTAGTTGTAAATTCGTTTTTTCTTTATTTTGTATTTAATCTTGGTTCATGGTGGCTTCAAAATGAATTGTTGTTCCATGGTTTTTAGTTGATCAGGGTATGTTGGCAAGCATGCCTTTTTTCAGCTCGATTTTTTCATTAGGAGTATGTTGTGGTGTGAATTGTTGTGTTTTCTCGATGTTGTATTTGTTGTTCTGTTCAGCACGTGGTTTTTGTGACAGGCAAGTGCACCAGGAAATCAAGTTCCAAAGTCCACACCAGCAAAACTTGACGCACAACCGAGCTTTTTTGTCAGTCCATTTTTTGTCAAGAGCAGCCAATGTTGACACCAGATCCTTCCTCTCTCACAGATCCGCCAGTTCTTCCCTGTCGGTATTGTCGTTTTCGTATTGTTTGCTGTTGTAAGCGGTTTTTCCGCATGGCTGTTTAGTTTCAGATGCAGTTAATCAGATTGTACATGTTTAACAATGAATTTTAAATACCCGAGCTGTGCAGCTTTTTGTGTACAATGGTCGTAAAACCGCACAAATTTGTTGAACCGATTCCACGTTTCACCGTGATTTTCACCCTTTTTTAACTGACAGGACATGCAGCCGCACTACGTGTACAGTCCACGTGAGCTGACCCGATGGGTGCGTGGCATCTGTGAAACACTGCGCGCATTGGACACACTCAGCTGCGAGGGACTGGTGCGCATCTGGGCACACGAAGCGTTGCGCCTGTTTCATGATCGGTCGGTTTTGGGGCTTGCATTGGAAACTGCGAATACAATCGTGAACTACATAGTAGTGATTGGTGACTTGGCACTTGAATTTGTGATTAAGTCAATCGCGTGATAAAACATCTGACGGTCTACTGTTTCTACAGTCGGTCAGCACAGCAGCAGCTGATAGATTGTTGGTGGCCAACATCGGCATGGACATTAATTCGAAATTCAGTAATAATTCCAGATTCGTAATCAAAACACATTGACTTGTCCATTTGAGCTCAAATGACTCAAATGACAATCTAAACTGTTTCAAAAAATCCCACAAAAACCAAAATCCCACTGTTCCAGTCTAATCACGGCGGACGAACGCAAATGGACGGAAGAGAACATTGACACAGTGGCGCTGAAACACTTTCCGAACATCAATGCTGAAGAGGCACTGGCCCGACCCATACTGTATTCGTGCTGGCTCACCAAGGACTACATGCCCGTGGAGCGAGAGAAACTGAGGGAATATGTGAAGGCGAGATTGAAGGTACCAATGAGTGCTTCACTTGCCAGTCAGTTATTCATGCTTTATAATTGTGATTTCGTTTCACAGTTTTGAACTTTCCCCGTTGCAGGTGTTCTACGAGGAAGAGCTGGATGTGCCGCTGGTGTTGTTCAACGAAGTGCTCGACCATGTGCTGCGCATCGATCGTATCTTCAGACAACCACAGGTATCGTGCATCTCATATCAAACGTGTGGCATCAAAATGACGTCATTTTCTTTGACAACACCCGTGTGTCACGTTTGGTCGCCGTTGTCTTTACGAATCGCGAGCAGTCCTCTGACTTTCCCAATTGGATGTTCGTTTTGCACCAACGGTAGATTGAAACGTATCGTGCGGCTTTCGTGTGTTTTGACGTTGGTCTTTTCCACACACAAGCGTCGTCACTGCACCCCGTTACCGCTCGACAGAAACCAACAAAGTTGTAGAATTTCGGAGAGAAATGAACACACCCACAATTGCCATTGGCTTGACTGCATTCGAATGGACCACGACGCTGATTGGTCGTAGCATCAAATATGATAATGATGCAGTAGTTTTGTTTACGCCGCATCAATGTGCAACATCGGTTTATATTCAAGAACAGAAAATTTGTGGAATTGATCGTATTTCGAGCACGCGCTTTCCTCCACCGATGTCGTATACCTCCAAGTCAACTAACTGACAGGGTCACCTGCTGATGATCGGCGTGTCCGGCAGTGGCAAGACGACGTTGTCGCGTTTCGTCGCCTGGATGAACGGACTGTCGGTGTTCCAGCTGAAGGTGCACGGCAAGTACACGGCCGCCGACTTCGACGAGGACTTGCGCGCCGTGTTGCGCAGGGCAGGCTGTCGCCACGAGAAGATCTGCTTCATCATGGACGAGTCGAACAGTGAGCGGTGTTGTTGTTGTTTGTAATCTTGGGGTTTTCGTTTGAATTTTTTTAAGATCGCTGATTGGCTGCATTGATTCCATGCGACTGTGATCGAACACAATATTCAAGGCAATGAACAACTCGAACGGAGCGTATAAGTGAACGCGATGCAAAGCTGCATTCAATTTTGTGATCAACGTTGCAAAGATTCATGCAAGATCAAACTGATTTTTAAGGAAAAACAACGCTCCTTGAAAATCGGATTGATCGATTTCAAAAGAACTGAACTGGACCGGGTTCACCCAAAAGAACATCTGTCACGCTTACAGTTCTGGACACGAGTTTCCTGGAACGACTGAACACGCTGCTGGCGAACGGCGAAGTGCCCGGTTTGTTTGAGGGTGACGAATACACGACCCTGATGACGCAGATCAAGGAGGGCGCACAACGGCAGGGACAGATGCTCGACTCGGCAGAGGAGATGTACAAGTGGTTCACGAATCAGGTTGGTTGTGTGCGATGGATCAGTGTGCACTGTGCGGGCGATTGATTGGTAGGAAGTCATTCATTTGGGATCACCGCTGCCGTTTACAAAACCAGCAGTTTCACGAATTTGTGGTCAGGACGTTCAGTGGTCAGTTCTATAAAAGTGAATAGTGTTTGAAAAGTGAACATTTTTACTCCAGGGTGTTCCAAAAGTTAGTCTTTGAGAAATTTTGCAAAAATAATCGAGACATCAGCTTCAAAGACAAACAGTTTTGCGTGGAAATTAGAAATATCAATCCAATCAATGGGAAACTTCGGTCAAAGATGAACTTGTGGACTTGTGGTTCTAGTATTCAACCGGAATTTGTCAAGGTCTAAATTTTGGAACACCCTGGAGTAGAACTACCGTATTACCTCTATTAAACCCCCCCCCAAATTAAACCCCCCCCCCCAAAAAATAAACCCCCACCCCCTCGACAAGTTTCCAAATAATCCCCCCCCCCAAAATAATCCCCCATGGGGGATTATTGAAACCTGTTTGAAACACATACCCAGCGAATTCAGTGGCTGGTTGCAGTGAAAATGATGAAATTGTGCTACCAAAGGCCCCAAATGGATGAGTTAATGGTAAATTTCATTACAAAAGGCTGTTGTAAAAGGAAATTTCTATGTAGAGTAGAAGTTTCTGCGACTTCCTTCCTGCCATGGAAGGTATTTTTGCCATTTTGCCCACTCCTAAAAATGGTTTCCAAATAAACCCCCCCCCCCAAAATAAACCCCCACCCCCAGAAGTCGCTGAAGAAATAAACCCCCATGGGGGTTTATTAGAGGTAATACGGTATTCACTTTTCAAGCAATATTCACTTTTTATAGAACTGACCACAGGTGTGAAAATATCAATTTTTTGTTCGAGAAGCTGATTGATTACGCCGATACAGTCTGTTCGAGCAAATACGCCATTTTTTGTGAACGGATTACGGAGCGCACGCGCGAAATTTTTTTCCGTCTTGCTGTATACACCCTAGCTATTTGGCAAGCACATTTTGAATCACTAAACCACACCGTTGTGCTAAACATTTGTTTTCTGCAAAATCGCCCCCCCCCCTCTGATCAGCATTGCACCAAACCGTGCGTTTCTCTGCGCAGGTGATCACCAACCTGCACGTTGTGTTCACCATGAATCCGTCCACCGACGGCCTCCGCGATCGTGCGTCCACCTCGCCGGCGCTGTTCAATCGTTGCGTCGTCAACTGGTTCGGCGACTGGTCGGACAGCGCGCTGTTCCAAGTGGGCAAGGAGTTCACGAATACAATCGATCTCGAGACCGCCACTTACGGCGCACCCGGCGGATTTCCGTATGCGTGCGATCTGGTGAGTTTTGGCTTTTGGGAATTTCTCCATCCATCCATCCGTCCAGACATTTTTTATTTATTCGCTTATTTATTGCCAAGTGTCCGAAACCACCGAGCTACCGTGACGCCGTCGTGAACGCGATGGTGTTCGTGCATCAGACGTTGCACGCCGTGAACACACGACTCGCAAAGCGCGGCAGCAGGGTCATGGCCATCACGCCGCGGCATTTCTTGGACTTCATCAGCCACTTCGTATGCGGCTTTCTGCAACTTTTGCATTGTTGTTTTCTTGTTTGATAGTCACGCACAATCGGACTGCTGGAACAACATAACATTAATTCGCAATAATAACCCACCAGAAATGAATCTAATCAATAGCGTTTGAAAAGTGAAGCTTCAAGCTTGTTCAAGTTCAAGTTCAAGTTTATTTGTAAGCCTCACGGCCAGTTCACATCAACACATTCACAAAACTTCCATTATGCAAAACAAACACAATTGATGTCACAAAAAAACCTAAAGAAACACAAGATTATTGATGAAATTGGTGAATGCATGAATGAAAGCAAGCAAAAAGTCGATGCAAACGAATGGGCAGATGACTGCCCGGGTATTCACACAAAGAAACAAAATCCACAAAATAAAACCAACCGTCGACAGTCAGAAACAATGAATGTTAAAAAAAAACGCGCAAACACAATTGAAGCTTGAAAGAAGAAATAAATAAAATAGCGCGATCACGAACCTGTTTGTGACTGTTTGAATTGTTTCTTGAAATTTGTCTTCATTAAAAAACATAATGGAATGCTCGATTTTTCCTCCTGGCCCAGATGAAACTGTTCCACGAGAAACGCGAGGAGCTTGAAGAGCAACAGTTGCATCTGAATGTTGGCCTGAGCAAAATCCGTGAAACCGAGGAGCAAGTCACGGAGCTGCAGAAGTCGCTCAGTCTCAAGAGTCGCGAGCTGGAGGCGAAAAACGCCGCTGCGAACGCGAAACTCAAGCAAATGGTGAAAATGGCATCATATTTTGGACGAAAATTAAAAGGATAAAAATTTAAAAAAAATGCAGACGTCTATTCTATGTGGTTACTTACTGGTTAAGGATGTTTCACTTGTGTTCAACTCGCTCGTGTAGATTTTAAAGCTACAGGGTTTACAGGTGCTTTAAACTACAAACAAGGTTCGTTCATGGATAAATCCGCTACCCTTTAAGTTCGCCATTATGATTCTCAGATGCAGGGTGTCCACTTGAGCGAATTCGAAATCGATTTTTTTTCAGTTAGCCGACCAACAAAAAGCGGAGGCCGAAAAGAAACGCAGCGAGGAGATCCAGGCGCAGCTGATCGAGCAGAGTGCACAGATCAAGGAGAAGTACAGCACCGTGCAGGAGGAGCTCGCCGGGGTGGAGCCGGCCGTGAACGAGGCGAAACAGGGTCAGTCGGTGGTGGTGGGCGTGGCGTGCTTGTTGACGTGTGTCGCATCGTTGCAGACTTGGCTTGAAGTGCAGAGAATGCTGAGAGACGGCTGCTTTTGAATTTGAGCTTGCTGGCTTGTCCAACTTTGCTGTCATGCTGTGTACTTTGTGTATTTTGGCGTTTCTTCGAGTCTGGTGTGCTGATTCGCTGCATCGAACCAGTTGGTTGAACCAATCAGTAAGCTCAATTCACAAACGCAGTCAGTTAGTTGGCTCTGATTTGTACAGCTCGACCATGGTGTGCTATTGCTACACCCAATGAGAGACGTGCATGACTGTGAGCTGCGATGCGAGTTTCCTCATTTGTAGAAAGAGTGAGTGTGGTGTGATGCAGCCAATCAGCGATTGCTCGTCTGGCAAAGTCACAGCAGACAAGATCGTCGTCATCGGCACCATCGTCCAATCATGCAGTCGCCATTTTATGCTTGCAGCGGTGCAAGGCATCAAGCGTCAGCAGCTGGTTGAGCTGCGTTCAATGGGGCAGCCGCCGCCACCGGTCCGTTTGGCCATGGAGTCTGTCTGCTTGCTGTTGGGCGAGACTGTCGGCACCGATTGGAAGGCGATCCGTGGTGTCATGGTCAAGGACGACTTTCTGCCGCGAGTGCTGAACTTTGACACCGAAACGATCACGTATGTCGCAAATTGTGGCGATTTTACATGGCTTACAAATCACTGAAGACACTCACTCACGCACTGCTATCGGATTTCATTTATTTTCATTCGTTTCTCGGAGTGGGTTGTTCGGCATCGGTGGAGTCTAGATCGACTCATGTTGGTTCTAAAGCTTTGAGACTGTAATCGATCAAAAAGTTTTCCATGATTCATGTTGTCATTTGTGAACCGGTCGTGTCTTGTAGACTCGGATCACTTCTAGCAATTTTTCAATTGCGCCACAGCAAGCGTGAAACTAATTTGCTATCTCAGAACTACAAAAAACGATGATATCACGAATCACCGGATTTGTGTTTTTCTTCAGCCAACAAATCCGCGAGGGCATGCTGACGAAGTACTTCACGAATCCGGACTGGCAGTTCGAGAAAGTGAATCGCGCCAGCACAGCGTGCGGTCCGTTGGTAAAGTGGGCCAGGGCGCAAATGAACTACTCGGACATGTTGAACAAGGTGGACCCGTTGCGAAGTGAACTGAAGCGACTCGAAAAGAGCTCAGAAGCAACACGCAAACAGGCGGCCGCTGTAGAAGAGGTGAACGCATCATGTTTGGTTTTAGACGATGCCACTTTTCGATCGCAGAATACAGAACATGGCGGGCTTGGTGAGGCCGAAATCAAATGCCAATTTTGTGGTTGAATAGATTTTGTTGCTGACTCCGAGCCCGTTCTTTCATCGTTCGCCAGCTCGGTATTCTGCAAAAAAGTCACAGGCTTAAACGAACATACTGTAAATTTGCGTTTTGGGCGTGATAACTAGCTGTAAATTATTTGTGACGTGTTAATGAAGGGGCGTACAGGCAGATTCTTTCAAAGCCGCTGCACTCGTGTCGCGAACATGGTATGTTGCCTCAATCCCAATCTCGTGTTCGTTTTGTAACAGCGGCAGATTGACATAGCACGCATGGTTTATTCAGTGTGTTTTGGCGGCAGATTGACATAGCACGCATGGTTTATTCAGTGTGTTTTGGCGGCAGATTGACATAGCACGCATGGTTTATTCAGTGTGTTTTGGCGCGCGCAAAAAACGGTCGACCGCTAATCGCCACTTCACGTCTGACCTTGACTTAACCATACGACATATTACCGAAATAGCGAGTTTGCGTTACTTTTTCACTTAAAACAACAATTTTTACGATATCGCTCAGCGACACGCATTTGACGCTCAACTAAGTTCCCACTCACAAAAAAATGCAAAACAGCCCAACTTTGCCGTTTTTTACGTTCAGGCAATCACCGGTCTCGAACGCTCGATCGCCTCGTACAAAGAGGAGTACGCGCAGCTGATTGAGCAGGCCGGTGCGATCAAGGCCGATTTGGCAACCGTACAAGAGAAGGTCGATCGCTCCATTCAACTGTTGCGAAATCTCGGCTCCGAGCGAACCCGCTGGGAGACGAGCTGCGAGGGCTTCAAGGCGCAGATGGACACGATCGTTGGCGACGTGCTGCTCTCCGGCGCCTTCCTCGCGTACTCTGGTGCGGTTCGGCTGTGTTTTGTTGAGGGGAATGTTATGGGAATTTCGAGTCGATTTAAAATTTCTGTGATGGACAGCTCGAATAAAAATAAAAGGTTCGATGTGTGAACTGAAAGGAAATAGGAAAAAGAATTGTGTTATTATAATTTCGATTCGATTTGATGTTCCTGTCACGGAAAAACACCCCAATTGAAATTGAAAGGTGCGTCGTCTGATTCGATAGTAAAAAGGAAACGGTGCTGAAAGTTGACAAGATAGCAGCTATCAGCTATGCACGCACATTGACATTCGGTTAAAGCTATTGCCGCTTAACATCAACACAGACACCGAATGAGAGTGAGTTTCTCAAACTCAAAACTCTTGTTGCTTGATTCGTCAACCAAAACTTCTCTCACACCTCGCAGGCTACTTCGACCAGCAGCTGCGGCAGACGCTGTTCCACACGTGGCAGGACCACCTGGAGCGTGCCGCGGTGCAGTATCGCCCGGACCTCGCCCGTGTCGAGTATCTGTCGAATCCGGACGATCGACTCCGCTGGCAACGCCACTCGCTACCCGCCGACGATCTCTGTTCCGAGAATGCGATCATGTTGAATCGATTCAATCGGTCAGTGCATGCATCGCGAAATTGGTGGCTGGTTGCATAATAAACTTGTGAAGTGGTACAGTTAGTGCTTCGCACGTTGAAGTTGAAACTTGAAGGCGCGAGGGGTGATCGATTGATGTTCGCTTTTTTCAATTAGTGGCCCTTTTTGTTCGTAAACTGATTGGTCTGGTTTGAATCTGTGGCGTGAGTCGAACTGAAACGAGAACAGGGCAACTGTTTCGTGGTTTTTCATTCAACGCACTTCGGAGGAGCATTCATGAGAGATGAAATAATATTTAACGACAAACACTTTAGAAATTAGCATTTAGTAAGAATCATAAGCGGTAGTGGCGCATGGTCGTTTTTACAGCACAGTGTTTCTCAGAAGGTTCGATAGCTGTTTTTACTGGAAATTGTTCACTTTCGTAATGCACAAGAAGCTGAAACGGCAATCGAAATCTCTTGAAGCTATCCGCTGATCATCGATCCGTCCGGTCAGGCGTCCGAGTTTCTCGAGAACGAGTTCGCCGACAAGAAGATCACGAAAACCTCATTCCTGGACGATTCATTCCGCAAAAATCTCGAATCTGCGCTTCGTTTCGGCAACCCACTGCTGGTGCAGGACGTCGAGTCGTACGATCCGATACTGAACCCGGTGCTGAATCGGGAAGTGAAACGCACTGGCGGACGTGTGCTGATCACACTTGGCGATCAGGACATCGATCTGTCGCCGTCGTTCCAGATATTCCTGACCACCAGAGATCCGACGGTAAACGCTGTTACATTAAAAAGACAGCCACAAAAACACTGTTTGTGAAGCTGGATTTTGCTCGCCACAAGTAGAATTTGGCAATTACCGTATTACCTCTAATAAACCCCCATGGGGGTTTATTTCTTCAGCGACTTCTGGGGGTGGGGGTTTATTTTTTGGGGGGGGGGCTTTATTTTTTTTGGGGGGGGGGTTATTTGGAAACCATTTTTAGGAGTGGGCAAAATGGCAAAAATACCTTCCATGGCAGGAAGGAAGTCGCAGTAACTTCTATTCTACATAGAAATTTCCTTTTACAACAGCCTTTTGTAATGAAATTACCATTAACTCATCCATTTGGGGCCTTTGGTAGCACAATTTCATCATTTTCACTGCAACCAGCCACTGAATTCGCTGGGTATGTGTTTCAAACAGGTTTCAATAATCCCCCATGGGGGATTATTTTTTGGGGGGGGATTATTTGGAAACTTGTCGAGGGGGTGGGGGTTTATTTTTTGGGGGGGGGTTTAATTTTGGGGGGGGGGGTTAATAGAGGTAATACGGTAGGTATATTGCGAGTATGAAAAAACAAACCGAATCGCTATTTTTGCATTGATTGCCGACCGGTAGAATCGATTTAAAAACGATATCAAAAATGCCACAAAACCACCAACCAAGCACTTCATGGTGATTCAGGTTGAATTCCCGCCAGACGTGTGCTCGCGAGTGACGTTCGTCAACTTTACCGTCACCCGAGCGAGCCTGCAAGGCCAATGCCTGAATCAAGTACTGAAAACGGAACGACCGGACGTCGACCAGAAACGCTCCGATCTGCTGAAGTTGCAAGGCGAGTTCGCGCTGAAACTGCGACACCTCGAAAAGTCACTGCTGCAGGCGCTGAATGCGGCGAAGGGACGCATTTTGGATGACAACAGGTTGGCGAGAACTATGGATTTTGTTGGTAAGTGTTTTTTTTCTAATTACGGCAGCAAATATATCTGTCGGACGAAATGTGAATATCGATTGCCAATAATACAGCCACTCAACTTCGTATGCATAACAAAATCTACTCCGTCATATTTTAGCGTAATCACCACCCTCGAAACACTGAAGAAAGAGGCAGCAGAAGTGCAGAGCAAGGCAGCCGAAACGGACGTGGTGATGGCTGAGGTTGAGCAAACGTCGCAGGTGTATCGCCCGTTGTCGCTCGCGTGTTCGGCGATTTACTTCACGATGGAACAGTTGAATCAGGTGGGCGTGCGGGACATTATGACCACATGATACAGTCATTGCTCGGAGGACTAAAGACAGTCAAGTCCTGTAGTATTCGTGGTCGATTGAAGTGAAAAAGTATCTGATGCCTGGTGCCCGTCGCACTGACGAGTTAGAGGGGGCACCGCGGTATGCGTTTACGGTGTGGCGAAACCACATTCGAACCCACGAAACTGTGTGTATTTAAAAACGCAATACCTACCACGTGGAATGGAATGGAAGGGAAGACACATTTAGACTGAGTTTATTATTTTTACAGATCCACTTCCTCTACCAGTACTCGCTGCAGTTCTTCTTGGACATCTTCAACTCGGTGCTTTCGGGCAACCAATCGTTGAAAGACGTCTCCGACTACAGTCAACGGCTGTCACTGATCACGAACGATTTGTTCCAGGTCTGAGTTGATTTTTATTTTTTATTTGTAGCCCCCACCACTTCCAGAAACACAAAAGTATCAAAAGCCGATGTGTTTTGGGTGTGAAGGTGCGTGGACGCGCTCAGCGCCCTGTTTTCAGAATTTTGTTCCATGTTTTTAATCAGAGGACGAATTTTTAATACGATCACCTTTTTTAGACTGCCTACAATCGTATCGCACGTGGTATGCTGCACGAGGATAAAATCACGTACGCAATGATACTAGCGCGCATTTACATCCGTGGACTCGCAAAGTAAGTGGTCGCTTCACTGATTGCTTTCTTGAATGTTGTTCAGCGGCTTGATTGGCTCGCACTCCCACCAATCAGTGAGATAGTTCACTTCGAATGCAGCCATTGCCGCTAGTTTTCTTTCCACAACACGTGTCACTCTGTGGTTCATGATAAGGATCAAATCGACTTTGGTGAGCCATGTATAATTTTGTTATGTCTGTGGTCAGCAAAAGATCCCCAGTGCCATGCGTCAAACTGAGCACGTGAAATGGAAACATTATCGCTCGATCGGTCCAACAACTGAGCATTGCGATTTTGTATTGTTTGTAACAACGAGAACAAGAACTGCGATCAATCGTAGAACATTAGAACATGGACTTTTGACATCATTCTTATTTGTCTGGCTTTATGAACTTCGCTTCTGTGACCGTTTCGTTTGCAGCGAACCGAACTACGAGCTCGAGTTCGACCACGTGATGCGCGGCGGCGACCTGGCCTCGATGGCGACCATGGCCGGCGGCAGCACGAACGCGCCCGAGATCGCCGGGCTGAGCAGCCAGCAGCGCGAGGGCGTCGCCAAGCTGTCGGCGTTGCCCGCATTCACCGGCTGTGCCAAGGCGATCGCTGCGGGCGGACAGCAGACGCTCAAGTGGCTGCACTCGGACAACCCCGAGAACGAGGTGCCCCGCATCTGGCACGAGAACGAGCCGCTCAGTCAGTTTGGCTTTGGTTTTCGGTTGTTGGCCTGCTTCTTGTTTGTTTTCAGTTTCGCGGGAGACCTTTTTCACGTTCCATTTTTTTCAACCAAGAATGGAGACTGGGAAATTTGAAACACAGTTGTGTTGTGGTGCCAAAGTTCAATTGTGCACGCACGGTGATTAGCTTACTGAAATGGTCAAATTCAAATCCAATGTACAACAACTTAAAAAAAGAAAAACTGATTTTTTAAAAGTAATTGCCTTGCCTTCAAAAATCTAGTGTGTCAAAAAACCGAGTATAACCCATCCGACAAACCCTTCAAAAATATCACCAAAAAGCAAAACGCCATTTTGCAGCTGCCGTGGGCACCCAACTGTACCGTCTGCTGTGCATGCAGTCGCTGCGACCGGATCGTCTGTTGGCAGCGGCACACACGTTCGTGGCGGCTGTGTTCAACGACCAATTCATGGCACGTGCCGACAAGGTGCTCAACATGGCCGACATTGTCGAGAGCGAGGTGCTGCGCTTTTGGGCTATTCGGTTTAGCACTTGTTCGTTGCAGTCTCGTGACATTTTGGTATTTTTAGCAAACTATTACGATCACCTCAAAGTTTAATGTCCAGATATGAGTCCTTCCAGTCAATAATCTATGCCTCCTGAATGCAGATATTCTGCGGAAACTGGTTTTCTTCTTTTCGTCTCAGATCCAAAGCTCAATGCCGGTGCTGTTGTGCTCAGTGCCCGGCTACGATGCGAGTGGGCGAGTGCAAGATTTGGCGGCTGAACAGAATCGACCGATCACCGAAATCGCAATCGGTTGGTTGCGGTGAAATTCTATTTTTGTCTGGCTCAGTGTTGCATTCCGTTTTGTTCGAATTTCGTTCGTTGAGTCGTGTTGTTGTCGTTCATTGCTAGCACTGCTGAAAGGTGTCTTGCACCAAGTTAGCGCCAGACCAGGCTGCACATGAGCGATATTTTTTCCGTCCATTTCCAGACCACGATAGCTCGCCGGATGCTGGTGCACTGGAGCCCAAAATTTCTTACTTCACGAAACTAACGTTTTCCCAACTATATGTTCACATGCAATACCGATTGTTTCATTGCTCGTAGGTTCGGCCGAAGGCTTCAACCAGGCCGACACGACCATCAACGCAGCGTCCAAGTCTGGCCGTTGGGTGCTGCTGAAGAACGTGCATCTGGCGCCGGCCTGGCTCGGACAGTTGGAGAAGAAGCTGCACACGCTGCAGCCGCATCCGCAGTTCCGACTGTTCCTCACGATGGAGATACACCCGAAGGTGTGGGCCTGCTCTGGAGACCGTGCACTTTGTTATGCTGCATGCAGGCGTGTTGCACAGGCACCAACACACGCACACGCGTGCTGCTGTTGTGTGTGACTGTGATGAAACGACCACGTGAACAATTCGGTTGTGCAACGTTCACATAACACCGCCGTTGTGTGCGTGCATGTGTTTGTTTGTGACTGTGCACCTGATGCAACATAATAGTACAGTGTCTTCTCAGACGGACTTTATAGTCTGGTTATCAGAACTGCTCTGTCGGTGACGACGTCGTTTCAAGAACACAACAATTTACTGCTCATTGTTCTGCTGGAGACTAAAATAAAAATGGATGTTTTTTGCTACTTATACACTTCTGCACAAATTGTGCACTTATTTCGCTGATGTTTCGTGGCCTCTTGAAGTGAAATGTCGACTGGCCATGCCACTGCCGCAATGATGTTTCTATCATAGAGCCGAGCCAATTCTTTTCTGACTCCGTGGTTCACTGTGAACAATGGGAATGCAGAAGGAAATGATAGGTCTGAGCGGAACGGAAAATGGAAAGCCAGTGGTAGTTATTCTTTTGCAATTGTTCTGGCAGTTGTCTGTTAATGCAAAACGATCACATTTCGTTCGTTTGTGCAGTTGCCCGTGAACCTGCTGCGTACCGGTCGCATCTTTGTGTACGAACCGCCGCCAGGCATCAAGGCAAATCTGCTGCGAACGTTCAGCACGATTCCGGTGAATCGCATGAGCAAGGTTGGTCGGAGATTAGTGGCTGAGAACGCAACCGGCTATGTCGGATCACGGCGGTCATTTTTCTTAGAGTCTTTGTGTTTCAAAAAAAAGATTTTTGGAATAATGAAGAAATCAACCAAAGAGTGTAAAAAATGAATGTTCTAGTATAAAAAAGAGAATGTTCTCTTCATTTTGGCCTGGTCACACTGATGTGTAGAAGAGGCCTCTTTTATGCGCTGTTATATTATTTATTATCACATTATCCACCCAAGGTTGCCTCATAACCGAAATGACACGCCAGTTGCTTGAAAAAACGCCGGTTTGTCATGCACAGGTAGGGTTGGTAAAAAACCGGTTTTTTATATTGCCAGGAAAAAAACCGGTTTCTTTTCCGTTTTAAAACCGTTTTAAAACCATAAAAAACCGAATGCTTCCCACCTCCTAAACTTTCCAGAGCTTGGCACCTTGAACTCAAAATAGGAAATACATCAAAATTAGTGATTTTGAGCAGCATAAAATGCTGTTTTCGGGCTTACAACCGACCCAATTTGCTATTTTTGCCACCCAACGCTACCTAAGGTACCCAATTTTTTGTTTCAAATCAAATCAATTTCGATTTTATTGGTTTCCAGCACGTTCAATAAATTGAAAACAAAGACTGGGCAGTGACCGTGTAGGTGTGGAGCGCGGGGAGGGACGGTTGCAACAAGGAGACCGGATAGCCGACCCCGATTAGGGGGCGAGATTTTCAGAACTGCAAAGTGAAACCGGTAGCGGATTGCGTTCGAAAAATAACATTTCATCAGTTAATCTTTGCAAATCGACAACATGATCAGTCAGTCTGCATATGCACTTAGTTTAGCAGTCACCTTGTCTTCATCGTATTTCACTTGACCCTTGCCACAAAAGCAAAATGATGCTTCACCAGTTCAGTTCGACACAGTTCACTGCACCGTTTTTTCAAAAATATAATTTTACATTTTATCAATCCAACAAAGAATTGTGATTTTTGGCCACGAAGTTTGAAAATTTTTAAGGTAAAAAACCGGTTCTTTATTTTTTCAAGAGAAAAAAACTGAAAAAAACCGGTTTTAAAACGGAAAAGAAACCGTTTTTTTCCTGTGCCAACCCTATACAGGCACCAGTTTTTGAAAACGAACATGAAACGTACCCCACAAACGTAATGCACACAACCGCAGGCACCGGTGGAGCGAGCACGGCTGTACTTCGTGCTCGCCTGGTTCCATGCGCTCGTGCAAGAACGCCTCCGTTACACGCCGCTCGGATGGGCGAAAAAGTACGAATTCTCGGAGGCTGACTTCCGAATGGCGTGTGACACTCTGGATGCGTGTGTCGATGCGACCGCCATGGTTGGTGGTGTGAATTGTTGCGACATTCTTGGTGTCACGGAAGTCAGAACACACTGGAAACTAACAGCAACGCCCGTACTTATTAGTGGTCGGGTTCCAAAGAAACTATTACAGTGAAAAACGAGAATGATTTACATGATTTACTTGCAAACCACGTGTTCCATCACAAAAGATCTAATCTGATTTTTCGAACTGACCGGTTTTCGTTCTGTTTCAATGGTGTGCATTGTGCTTCAGGGTCGTTCCAACCTGCCACCGGACAAGGTGCCCTGGGACGCATTGCAGACGCTGCTCTCGCAGTGCATCTATGGTGGCCGTATTGACAACGCGTTTGATCAGGTTTGGCTGAAAACAGTGTCACTTTGGTTTTCACCACGAGTGTGAGGCCAAGCACTGATTGATTGACTCTAATAGTATCGAATGATCGAATGTCTGCCAGACCAAAATCAGCACATTCTCGTTCTGTTGTACCGAGTTTCACCCAATCTTTGCAGTAATTTCACCCAGTTTTCACGCATTTGCTCAACACACAGACGCTGCTCGACTGTTTCATCCACCGTCTGTTCACGGCGCACAGCTTCGACCCGGACTGCGTGCTGATCACCAACATCGACGGCAAGCACAACAACCTGTGCGTGCCCGATGGCACTCGCCGTGAGCAGTTCGTTGAGTGGACGGACAACATCAAACAGCTGCAGGCGCCCATGTGGCTCGGACTGCCGAACAACGCCGAGAAAGTGCTGCTCACTGACCGCGGTGAGTGTTTGCGCGTGCAGTTTGAGGCACCAGGCCTGTGCGCACTTGTGGGGTACCATGGTGCCGCCGTGACCGGTGACCCGCAAGCCGCGAGAAATTTTCGAGCTGAGGTTGCGAATTCGCAGACTCGCACGGGTCTGACTGGTTGCTGCTAAAAGACTGATGTGTGACTGTGAAAATGCTTGTTGAAGATTGATGAGAGGACTGACTTTAGAACGAACCATGTGTCTGCCATAACCATGCGTGCTTGAAATCATAATCTCAATAAATAATTCACATGAAGGGCGTGTTTTCTCCGACTGCGGTATACCACACCAATCGTTTCTACAAAAAGGCATGTTGTTGCTAAATGCAGGACATACTGTATATACCGTGGGTGGCCAATTTGATTGTATTCGCAACAACAGTTTTTTTTAAATTTCATATATCGCGGCGCGATAACAAACTTTACAGTGACAAATTGCCAGTTTTCCTTCGTATATTGCGTGCTTGAAACATAACATATTTTTGTCGTATTGCTCGTGTTTCTCTAAATCTCCGTTCTAGCTCGCGTTATAAGCGGCTGCTTGCAAAAAATGCAAGAGGCTGAAGACGAGGAAACTGAACCAGCCGTCGGTAATGAACCTTCAAAGAATCCACCACATTTCTTGCTGATTTTTATACTGTCGACTATTTATTCGTTTCAGATTATTGTTTTTGGAACATTTTCTGATAAAAAGTTATTTTTTCAGTTGAGCGGCGTTTGGTTTCCGGCGACAGTTTTGTTTTGTTTGTTTTCCCTTTTTCTAGGATTTTTTTGATCCAATCGGTGACGGTGCACATTAAAACTCCAACGAATATTTCCTCTTGTATATTAGTTTGATACGGGAAAGATTTTTACATTTGTATTGATTTTATTCTGCGTTCATTCAGGCCAAGCAACGATCGCAAAGATCCTGCAAATGTCCGGCGAAGACGAGGAGTTGGCGTACACACCGGCGACGACCACCGACGGATCGACACAGGACGTGCGGCCGCAGTGGATGCGACAACTGCTGGACGCGAGCACGCAGTGGCTGAAGTTGCTGCCAAAGGTGCTTCAGCCGAGTGCTTGTTCTAGTTATAGAATTCTAGTTCTAGTTTAACTCCGGTGGCGGGTATTGGTGAATTTTCGAAACAACGATTTGATATTGAAATGAGACGGTTTGACTGGGGATTTGAATGACACAATTACATATGTGTTTTAGCGTTGCGGTGTTGTATTTTCTGTGTGACACTTGTTCTGATCGTTTTCTAATGCAACTTGCAGAGTCTGAAACCACTGAAACGTACCGCCGACAACATCAGGGATCCGCTGTATCGTTTCTTTGAGCGCGAAGTTCAGTTCGGCAGTCGCCTGCTGCAGACCGTGCGACGCGACCTCGAGGACGTGCAGTTGATCTGTCAAGCGCTCAAAAAACAGACAAACGACCATCGGCTGTTGACGTCCAACTTGACCAAAGGTGATCGTAAGCTGATCGAACGCGCAGTTTGGTAAATTGACGAAAACATGCCATTCCCATCATGCACGTAAAAGTTTGGAATACGCCTTGTTTGTATGAATCAGTCAGAATTTGTGTGGAACACTTGTGTGGAACAAAGAGCACTTGTGAGCTTGGAAATGGTGGCTTTTTGCGCCTCGCTAGACTTGATGTAATGGTTGATTTGTAATGTAATAATTTGCAGGCATCATTCCGGAACGTTGGCTGCGCTATTCGGTGCCCGTCGGTCTCACCGTGATTCAGTGGGTGCTCGATTTTGCCGATCGAATTCGCCAACTGCAGAAAGTGGCCGATGCTGCAGCGGACGGGTCTGCGAAAGCGCTCAAGGTTGGCGTCATGATTGAATTTGGTGTTAGAACTGATTGGTTGCTTATTGGTTTTATTTTTTGCAAGTTTTGTGGTGAAGTCATGAAAAGTTCGCTATCCATGCGACGGATTGACGGAAATAATGCAGCCAAAAAGGCATATGAGCAACACGATGCTTTGAGTTACTGGAACTGCAAGTTTCACGTTTTTTTTGATGTCCAATCTAACTGCGTTCAGTATTGCGATTCAAGTGTGGCGTGTCGCATTGCAGCAGGTGCACGTGTGGCTCGGCGGTCTGTTCTCAGCGGAGGCGTACATCACTGCGTCCCGGCAGTACGTGGCACAAGCGAACGCATGGGCACTCGAAGAGTTGTCGTTGCAAGTGACCGTTGCCGCTGCCTTTGATAAACTCGACTTGGATGACTGCAGCTTTGGGGTGGCTGGTGAGTTTGCCCAGTGCAGTTGGAGAGAAGAAAATAAAAAGCAGAAAAACTCGGGAAGTCTCTATTGTGGTAGCAACTAGCAAGTATGCACTTTGTGGTTTGAGAGACCTGTTTTTGCCACATAAAGCTAGTTGTTTGATTGATAAAAAAGTTGCTTCTTAGATTGCATGCAACCAAGCGATTAGCGCTTCCTTACTTGGCTATTTGTGAACAAGAGGGGTGCTGCAGATCGGTGGCCAATCAGCGTGTCGCATTCGAGCTTCGTGGTACCCAGCTCAAGCTACACTCGATCATTGAGCATTCAGTTCTAATCTTGCATATCCCGTGTTCCCAATTCATTGTAGTTGGTGTTCTTCCAAATTCGTCGTTCAACTTTGAAAACGACAAAGTCAATCATGGCAAGCAGGGCACGACCATCTGTCAATAGTGCTCTTGTGCACAGGCATGCGTCTGATGGGCGCGTCGTGTGCGTCCGGCCACGAGCTCTCGTTGACCGACCAGATCTACACCGATCTGCCGGCCGTGCGTCTCCGTTGGCAGCACACGCCCGGCGGCACTGCGACGTCCGCGGAGCAGGCGGCTGCCACGATCAAGCTGCCCGTCTATTTGTACGCCGACCGCCGTGCGATGTTGTTCACGTTGAATTTCGCCACAGGCCAGCAGACGGACGCGGCGAGCTACTATGAACGCGGGGTTGCCGTGATCTGTGCAACGAGTATTCTCTGATTGAATGGCTGGTGATTTTGAGAAACTGTCCTCGGTGTCCTTCTTCAGTTCTTGCAACCTCCATGATGACATTGAACTGACTGCTTGGATGAGGTCAGTAATGAAATTGGTTATGGTTTGTTCTTATGAGTAGCAGTTTTGGGTTCTTTGTTTGGTTTGCACACGTTTTCACGTTATCAATAACCCGCGAATCATGTTATTTTTTGGCTATAAATCGGTTCTTCATTTCTCAAGTTTTTTAGAAATGGTTGGTTGGTTTGGCAGCTTTAACTTCTAAATATCTAAATAATAGGCTTTTCGAATTTTATCACATTTGCTGGAACACACGTGCAACATGCTCCTTATGGTGTGACTTTTTTCTTTTACTCGAGCAAAATCTTACTTTATTTTGGTTCATGCTTTTTACACTATGCGGCAATGCCCGGAAAATATTTACGGTTAACTTTATTTCAGCGAATTGCTTTATTTTTCACTCAACTTTTCCGTCTCCATAGGATTGTGATTCGAATGCAAGTCATTTTTGTTTGCATTTTTTATGAGTCCCCTTTTATCTGGTAATTTGGCAATGTTTTTCGGGTTTTTATTCTGGGTGCATCTGTGTAATTATCTGATGTGTAGATGTGTTCTATGTAATGTGTATCTTTTTTTCTATCAACTGGTTTTGACCATTAAAACGATTTTCGTAGCTCTCGTCCGAGGGTGCATCTTTCTTTATCTTTTCATCCGTTTTGTTCGTGACATACACGGTTCATGTACTCAAAAATAAACGTTTTTGGTAGATTGTATCGGCTATTCGTTGTGACTCAAATGGTTGCTGAAGCCGACCCTTTCATTATCGGGATTCTCTTTCATGAAAATGATGTTTTAATAAACCAAAGGTAGTTTTTTTATTAGCAGGATAAGAAAAGTTTGGGTTTGCCCTTTCCCGAACGCTTTCGAGCGCCGCGGATCGAAAATGCCACCGAAAAAAGATTCCGGGGCGAGCAAAAAGACCGAGCAGAAAAAGAAGGAGAAGATCGTCGAGGTAAGTGATGGTTTTTTTCTTCTTTCCACCAAAAATTCCATGCAGATTTAGTCATGTAATGTGCTTGAAACAATTTTTTTCAGGACAAAACCTTCGGCCTGAAGAACAAGAAAGGCGCCAAACAACAAAAGTTTATTCAAACGGTCAACTTGCAAGTGAAACATGGTGGCAAGAGTGCTAAGGCGGTCAGTGTTGTGGTTTTGTTTTTGTTGCCTTGTTTGAAAAAGGCTTTGCCTATTTGTTTCTCTTTTTTCGCACGGTTACAAAATTCTAGTGCAAGGTTAATACAAAACGTGAACAAATCATCCTTGATGATACGAACAGTGACTAGTTTCAAGCATACCACTAACATGTTAGATCTGAAGATCTGGCAATTTCTCCGCAATTTTAGTTGGAAGCTGAAAAATTCGAGGAACGCAAGAAGAAGGAGAAAGCGAAGGACGAAATCGCAGAGCTGACGAAGATACTGAAGCCTGTCACTGAGATGCCAAAACTTGGCAAAGGTCTGTTTGTTGACATAAAGGCACGTCTCCATGGACGGTACTTTGCAAGAGCGCAAGACCTGGCGTGCACGCATACGTCAGTATGAACGGGTCTTCCTCAAAGCTCGGTGTAATGCGTCTGTATGTCGATGGATATGGTGGTTGTGTTCGATTCAAATGTCCTGTTTTCAGACGTCGACCCGAAATCGGTGCTGTGCGTGTTCTTCAAGCAGGGCATGTGCGGCAAGGGCGCAAAGTGCAAGTTCAGCCACGACTTGGCCGTGGATCGAATGACTGAGAAGAAGAACCTGTACGTCGACAGTCGAGAGAACGACGACACGATGGACAACTGGGACGATGCGAAGCTCGCTGAGGTGGTCGACAAGAAACACGGCGAGTCCGAGAAACAGAAGCCGAAGACTGCCATTGTGCGTTCAGATGTTCTCCAATTAGTTTAGCCTGAATCTCAGAGATAACTGTGCAGCATTGAAGTCTGCTTGAATTCATTTTTCCTGTTCATGGATTCAATGCCAACTTTGGCGCAATTGTTTGACGTGTGATTCGCAGTACGACTAGTCAATATTACCCTATCAACTATCAACTCTGACGTCACCCTATTACCTTACTATTGCCCTACTATGTCAAATGCCATTCCCTTTGAATTATAAAACGTTCAGATCTGCAAATATTTCTTGGACGCTGTGGAGAACGCCAAGTATGGCTGGTTCTGGGAATGTCCGAATGGCGAGACGTGTATCTATCGACATGCATTGCCGCAAGGCTACGTGCTGCAAAAGGACAGAAAGAAACTGGAGGAGGCGAAGAAGGAAGATCAGATCACCATTGAGGAGCTCGTTGAGAAGGAGGTGATTTGAAGTTTATTTTCTCGTTTATTGTCACGTGAAGAAGTTTTTAGTGGTGTTGCTCAGAATTCTGTTTTTCATCTGTTACGGTGATTGGTTGCTGCAAGATGTACGGTCAAGATCAAGAAATGTTCAACTGCTCCGCACAGCGCGCCGCACTCGGCAGCAATCTGACCAAGGTGACGTTCGAGACGTTCATGGCGTGGAAGAAGCGAAAGTTGCGCGAGAAACAGAAGACGCGCCAGGACGTGGAGCGCCATAAACGCACCGAGTACAAGGCGGGACGCGCGGTCGGCCTCAGCGGGCGCGATCTGTTCACGTTCAACCCGGACATGGTCGCCGACGACGACGAAGACGCCGATGACACCAACTACCACAATGAGCCGCACGAAAATCAGGTTGGCGTTTGCTTCAGCTCTGACGGCAATCTTTGTCCGTTAACTTGTGGCCACTCCAGAGAGCCGCAGATACACCTGCGGTTGAATGGATGCGAACTGTCCCGTAGTCTCTCGCCGCAAAAGGACAGTTTCTACGTTTCCACACCTCCCCCGCTCTGCTCTTAGGGCACCAGTGATCTGCGCCGTATCTCGATTCCGGTGACTTTCGATATTTTGTCGATCAACCCGTGTGTAGGTAGTGAGTTGGTGGCAACTTGGTGACATGAGAGAGGGCCACACTGGCGACGAAAGGGCGTCATCCTCCATCGAGGGGGTGCAGTCGAATCCGATCATGTACGTATCACTGTCACATTCCCGCAATTCTCGCAATCTGCAAACCGCCCAGGACGACAAGATCGAGCTGCACGACATTGACGAGGCGATGTTCTACGAGGGCATGATTGACGATGAACTCGACAACATTGACCACGATGAGAACGAGGACAACGACGATGTCGCCGCCGTGGCCAGCGGTGTCTCGAATGGCGTTACTGACGCTAAACACGATACAGCGGCCGTTTGCGGAGCGTTCAACGAGGAGCTCTTCAATGCGGACGACCTCGTCGACGACGATGACTTTGATGAGAACTCGGACAGTGATGATCCTGAGCAGCTGGATAGGCGGCTGAATGGCGTTCGATTGAATGACGATCCGAATGTTCCGTCGTCCTCAAATGACGTCACTTAACACGCCAGTTGGCCATAATGAATGACAGTCAAACACACCCGCTGATTTTGATTGGTGAGTGGTCAGTTTCTGAATGGTTTCTCTGATTGGTTGAATTCTGATTCACTCTGATCTTGAGGAATGACACTGGTGGTTGGTGTGTTTGACGGTACTTCCCGTCCCCGACATTGAGTTGGTTAATTTGTTTCAGTCTTCTTTTGTCTCACTTTGTGACTTGTTGCTGAAAGAGGTCTTTTCATTGTAGTCTGTTTGTTGGAACCTGTCAGGCATTAACGCGCACAGCAATAATGGCATAACTGCTCAATCACTTGTGTGACAGCTTCTGACAATGGACAGTGCTACTCAATCAACAAAACAAAGCTACGTCTGCGATATCGGTTTGATTTTTTTGCATGTTTGTTTCAACCGCCGTTTGTTCCAGGTCCAACAATTGTCAAAATGTGAGAACTAGGGTTTGTAATATCATATTGCCAATCATAGACAAAATATACTTAAGAAACGATTCTGTTTGTATCGAACGCAATGGCGTTTACATTATTACTGGTTTTGAATTTTGACTTGTATTGCTACAAATAGTTGCAAGTATTTTGCGTTTATTGCTCACTGGACTGAATAGATGTGAGAGTTCACTTTTGAAATTCTGTATTTCATTCTGTCCAATCTAGCAACTTATAATTACCGACAGCTGCAGCAGAATCAACAATATTTTTGATACATGGAAGTGAAAAAAATAACGAACAACAAATATTAAACAGTTTCTGCCGGTTCGCTCAAGAGTTACGCATGGCACGACGGATAAAAAATCTTAGTAGAAGAAAAAACGAAATATAAATTTTCACGAACGTCAAATCAAAAAAACTATGCACAACCATGATTCAAGCAACGAAGAAAAAATAGCAACGGGATGAACGGGTATACCAAGTCACGAACATATTTTCTGATAAAATTAAATTTCGATTTTGGTCTCTAAGTATCTGCCAGTGAACAAAGTGAAGTTTGCCAGAAAACAACCAATAATGTGAGTATAACAGAAAGTGTACGTATTTTTTGATTGGTCGAAAATGATTGATTTTGACAGCGCTATATCACAGACGAAACCAAAAACAGTTGTAATCGACGGTTTGTCAACTAAAAAAAGACCACAAGAAAAGTGAGAGTTTTATGAAGCGAGAAATTGCAACGACGGGTCTGAAACTAAAAAAACGAAACAAGAAAAAACTGCCGAAAAAAAACAGGATAAAACAGCAGCAGCACACGTAAAATCGAAGGAAGATCATAAACTGGAGTAAAATCCAGAAAAAGCGAAGAGAAGAAAAAACGGATTCACTATACTTGAATAATGTGCGTGTCCAGTTATTTAGTTAGTTGCTCAATGAAGTTCAGTGCAGTACACGTTTTCAGTGTTGCCAACTTTTCTGTTGCAACGATTCACACATCCGTGGTGTCATCCTCAACTACCAACTGCGCCTTGTCGTGGTCGGTGTCCGTGCGCGGTTCAGTTTCGCGCTTCGGTTTCACGAACGACGATTCGGTGACCGTGGAGTGCGTCGAGGTCAGTGTTGAGCTTGGGGCTGTAAAGAGAAGTGATCGGGGCTGTTCATTGCACTTGCATCTGAATGGCTGCGCTTCACTGGCTGGTCGTATGGACACTCGAACTACATAGGCAATCAATTCGCTAATTGGCTGCTTTTACATTGTGTTCACTGGTTAAATCCCGCCAGCTCGATGCAGCCAATCAGCACGCGAGATTCAAGTTTCATAGTTTTATTACAGGCGTCTGTTTCCGTTAACTGGTGCAACAGCCAAGCAGCGTGTCTGAATCGCAAGTCCCGCACGTGGGCCACACGAACTCAAGCAGCAATATCAATGCGCCAGTTGTATTCAAGAATCAGCGTTCGCCACCAGAGGTGTGCACGCCAGACATTTCTAGCCTGTCCCGGGTCGGGTGGCTGCGCGACGTCGACCCCTCCCCATTTTTTTGTCGCAAACTAAGTGTCACACAAACTGACCTCTCAGAAACACGGCTATGTGTTGTGTGCTTGCATGTGTAAATTTTTGATGTACGAGGGTGAAAATTTTTCTGCGTCAAGTCAATTGACACAAATGGTCGAAAAATTTTGCGTCAGCCCAAATTTTCTGCGTCAGCATGACTACATCTAACAACAAATAATTCGGTGTCCGTGCAACTTTGTTCAACACCTGGAGTCAAATAACAAAGCAATTTTGGAACTTCACATCACAACCACTGCTGCTCAGAAACACAACTTTTCTCTGCTCAGGCACCTTCTCGCTTTCGTTGTAATCGTGCGTGGTGCGTGACAACAAATTTTCTTGTTTGATAATAGCCGAGTAGACAACCGTTTACGAGTGTCCAGGCAAACAACAACAAAGCTGCTTGAAATTAACAGTGAAAATTTGTGTTTGTTGTCCAGAGGGGGACTGTCGACACCCAATTGTTGATTTCCATCTTGAAAATAAGATTTCTGAAGATGACAAAAGTTTTAATTTTGAAAGCGCTGAAAATGAAAAAAAAATTGGAAGTTTGATCTATATTTCGTTCGGAAGGCGACTTTGACTCTCAATTTAAATAGAAAATGGTAACTTGCAACGTCTTCGCGCGAAGAAAATTTTCAAAAAATAGGCTCTGAGCTGAGAACGAATTTTACCTTACGATTTTTGGATGTCATCCAAAGTATTTGGGTGTCTATAACACCCATTCAGGTGTAAAAAACATAGATGTTTAGCAAAGGAGCGAATAAAAAGCTTTCGTAAAGGGCTAGTTGGACCAAGTGACTGTTGTACAACAAGAATATTGTAACATTGAATCGAACCGTCATCAACAAAGCACTGAACAATCCAAAAAAAACGAACGATGAACTCATGACTATCCATGCAATAGCCATTGTAAAACGAATCGTAAGATGGCCGTGGCCTGCGCCGGAGGCGCAGAAAAATTTTCGATCTGAGCACAAAACTTCCTGAAAAAACAGTCTTTTGAAGTCCTCGAAAATTGAAAGAACCAAAAAAGCTGACGCAAACAACCCATTTTTTGCGTCATTCTAAATTATTTTGCGTCATTGGCACAAGATGTCGCGTCAAAAAACCCTGGTTACCTGTATCACTGGTATTTGCAGAATAAAATGTGCTTACCATCTAGATGCGCAGCGCGATTTCAAATACAAATACGTTACAACCTACAAAAGTAACCACAGCAATAATTTCGAAGTAATTTTGTTGCATTTGTGAAAATTTTTGTCTCTTCCAACCGAGGCGCTGCGCGACGTAGCCCCTCAGGCCCTGCGCGACGCGCGACGCTAGCCTGTCCCGGGACACCCTAGGAACACCCTATGCACATCTCTGTTCGCCACTGACATATAATGGAGCCAGCTGGCGTGTGTCCATTGGTGGTGCCACTGATTGAGCTGCCAGCACCGCTGTCCATGTCGTAAATCGGATTACTGAAGTTTGTGCCGGTCGTCGTGCCGCTGGCGCCACTCGTGTCCACTTGCGTCATGTTGTATTCGGACGGAATCTCACCCTGCACAAGTGTGCAATTGAGTTTCACAGTGGATGGTCTTTTGACTCTCGTGTTTTCTTTCTTCTCTTAATTCTCGCGTTTTCTTCCCACTCTTAATTAACATTTTTTCGTCCTACTCGTAATTTACGTTGCTGCCTATTTGCTGTTTAATATTTTACTCTGATCGGGCGCATGAAACAACCGTCTTAGCCGACAAAAACTAAACAAAGCACGTTACGACCAGCTAAATACCGTAGAGCCAAATCCAAACGTCATGGCACATTTTCCCTAAGCTACACAATGAAACTTTCTGAAATGAAAAAAAAACAGGAAAACCTACCATTTTGTGTTCAAGCACCGGATTCGTGAATGAGACGACGTTGCCGTGGAACTGTACAACACCGGAGTCAGCGGCCGCTTGTTTGCGTTTGAAGAACAACAACTGACGCCGGTGCATGTACCAGGCGCCCATGGCCAACGCAGCCGCCAAGATCAGCAGCAGCAGAATGGCAAGCACAATCAGAACGGCTGCAATTCACGGTGCACGTTTCGCTTGGTCAGAGTGTTGGGGAGGATTGTGAGGAGCTGAGACGTGCGGTGAGGAGTTTGCATCGTATAATGCCATGCTCGTTTCGCTGATTGCAACCACTCCTACTGACAGCCGGTCAGTTTCTCGAAGTTCTGCGGTAATATTGAAAAGCACGTTTCACCACTGGCTATGATTTTATTTCTTTGTTGGTTCATCAACTGTCATCCACGACATGTTACAATACAAATAAAACAACGAAACAACTGCTCAGTTGGCCAACCATTCGAGCCTCTAGTAGCAATCCGTCTGCTCTCTCCGCTCGGCGTCTCGCAGCAGTTGCCGTAGAATCCCTCCGGGCACGCGCACACGTTCATCGTCGAGCAAACCGCTCCGTTCTGGCAGCAGCACTGCTGCGGCGGCGTCGTTTCCAGTTCCTGCGGTTCAGTTTCGTAAACGATGCGAGTTGAGCAAGGGCAGGTGGCAGCGGAACTGTCTTCCTGGTCTCCAAGCACTTATACCAACTTAGCTTCTCTTTCGTCATTGTTTTCCTTCTGCAATTCGGTCTGGCAAAAAAAGAAAAATATCACTGAAAACTCCTTTATTTGTTAAATTTGAACAAATGAACCCTAAGTTGGTTGCTGCGTCATTGTACGAACCGAGACAGTGCGCTAAAAGAACGTTGCGATTTATTGGTTCTACCAGTGTGCCAAGCACATTGGTTGGCTGTTGTTTTGCAATTGCACTGCATATACTGGGAACCGAATGGAAATCTGTTTATAAAGCGCAGGATAAACACCCAAAAACGCCGAAACTAAAAAACTACTTTTACCAATGGCACTCACAATAGGTGCCGAGCAGTTCGTGCTGGAGTCGCCAAAGAAGCGCGTCTTCTCGGGACAGACGCAACGGGCGGCGCCGCCCCCGAGCGGTATGCACAGGTGCGAGCACTGGATGCGCTGCGGGTGCACCGGCGAACACTGCGAGACGCTCTGCTGCGTCTTGTAGTCGTGGTAGACGCGCAGCGCGTTCGGCGCGTCAAGACCGGACTGCAGCACGTAGTGCACGCCGCGGCCGAACTTGTCGTCGACGTAGATGACGCTGCCGCGCGCCGGCATCCAGTACAGCTTGTCCTCGAACACGTCCACGCGGTACGGACCCGGCTGGCCTGCATCCAGATACACGATCCAGTGCAAAGATGAGATGCGATATTGAAAATACAAAAGTTTTCGCGATTTACAGGTGTCACCCCCCCCCTACCCCCACCCACCAACAAAACTGCATTTTTGATCGTTGGCTGCATTGTGTTGAGTATGTGGTTAGTTTACTGTTGCTTGCTAATCAGCGCGCAACCTAAAGTTTCTCTTCAAAGCCAGGTCAAAACGGCTGATAGCACCAAAAGTATATCATGACTTATTGCAACTACGATCCCATTCCTTCTGCTCTCTCAAACTCTATATATTCTGCAAAGAAGAAACTGGCAGCTTTAACCAAACACCCTGTACCTTCGGCCACTTGCACCAGTGTCTTGCGTTGTTCGCCGGAGGTGCTGACCGTCTCGATGGTGCGCTCCTTCAAGTCGGCCCAGATGATTCGATGGTTCTTATAGTAGTCAATCGTGATGGCCGTGGGCGAGCTGATGCGTTCACTGACGAGCACGCGATGGTTTCGCCCGTCCAGATCGCTCGCACCGACTTTCGGACTGAAGCCGTCGTCCGTCCAATAGAGACGACCGAGCTCGACGTCCAGTGCGAGTGCGGCCGGCCGTTGCACGCTGCGCAAAACAAACGGCGGCTTTCAAATCTGCTGCGCTGATTGGCCGACGGATGCTGGTCTGACCACTCAATTCAATGCACGTCAATTATCCGGCTAGCCAAGTTCACAGGTTCACTGACTGGACTACACTTGATGAACAGGTGTTTGATGACCGACTTTTTGTGATGTCAGCAAAAAAACAGACTAGATGTCAAAAAGTGACGCTGCCTCGTTCGCGAATTCAAATACTAAAGTCTGGCACCAAAAAACTGTTGCATGACAATAGGCACACTATAAAATTCAAACCAGTAAAGCATGACAATAGGCACACTATGAAATTCAAATTAGTATAAATTCATCACTAATATCTTCACCAACTTGTAGATCACTGTTGTCGGATAGCGACCGTCTGATTTCGCGACGAAAATGTAGCCGGTTTCCACGGGGTTGCTAAAGCCACGAACCGCCTGACGTTTCGCACGGTTGTTCTGCCGTACGGCGCCGAAATAGATGTTGCTGGAGAGTTTTTAAGGGGATACAGATGAAAGGACAAGTGATGCAGAAACGATGGAGTTCCGGTGCCATGAACGACAGGAGGAAGGCTTATCAGATACGAACTACTATCGGCACTCCCCGCCCCCACATTCAATAAAAAAAAGCGGAGCCGTATCACAAAGCCGGACACAAAGTCCCTATTGTTAAACCGAACAACTGGATCCAAAAGCTAGTTCGGGCAAAAACGAAATCTTAGGTGTTCTGGGCGTACCCATTGGCGCCATCAACGGCGAGCGAAATCGGGGTGACGCCGCCGTTGAGCGCATCGAAGTTGATGCTGAGCGCCTGGCCGGTGTGCGTCTGCTGGCCGCGCGGCAACGCAGACCAGAAGATCTGGTTCAGCTCCTCGTCGATCCAGTAGAGCAGCTCTGCGAAATCACACGCAAAACGATTCTGCGGGCTTTTGGTGGTCATGTGAGAAAGAATCCTCCATTTGACAGGAGTAAAATTTTCAATTTCAAATAAGGCACATGCGACTACGACCTTCATTACTTAGATGTGATATTTCGAAGGTGTTATTCCGGTGAACTTGCTCTACACAAATGAAATCGCAAATAAAGTGCAAGTCTCAATTCTGAAGACGGTGAACTGTGTTTATCACACGGTGACGCTCACACAGCCACTACGATCCCGGCCGTGTTTCAGTGTGCACGTGCAAGATCACCGTTCCACAACCGAGTGCGCCGTGTTCAGTGCGACCACCGCTGTACAACCCAAACGCAGCCACCAACTGTTCTTGACGTCGTAGTCGACGTCGGTGATCTTCTTGTTGCTGCCAGCGGCATTCTCGTTCAGCTGATGCCGTCCGAGCGTCATGTTCAGCGCGAGCACACCGCCGGAGGAGGCGATCAGGACGAGCGGCGGTGGGCCGTCTGCGCGGCAGTGGGCGCCAACCTTGGTGCGTCGCGTGGCCACCCGTGCGTGCGAGTAGTGCTCGGCGCAGTGGCATGCGTAGCTGCCGTCCTTGTTCAGGCACAGCTGCGAGCACGTGTTGTTCGACAGAAGGCACTCGTTGATGTCCTCGCAGCTGAACGAGTGGGGGATAATGTGAAACGGTGGTGTGTGTGTGTGCAGTTGGTGCTCGCAGTTATTTGCAATCACATATTGTTGACAGCTTGTTACATACTATCATATATTATGTTACATTACATGTCATCCAGTTCGACTGTTACCAAACTCGCACATTGCAGCTTTGTCGGCGTGCGTGCACTGTCTCTGAAACTCTCAACAAGCCTCTACTCCTATGCAGCCTCGACATCAACAGCCACTGTCACACAAGACATCAGTTTCGTTGCAACCGAGTGTTTCGATGCCTGCAACGAAGACAACCCAAGCGCATGCGTGCTCACAGTGTGGCGTTGTGAATGGCGGGCAGTTGGCCTTGCGGACACGTGCAGTAGTAGCCGCCCTTGTCCTTCGGCAGAGGCGTGCACTGATGCTCGCAGCCGCCCGGCTTTCCGCCTTTCTCCTCGCTCTTGCACGTCGCCGGGGTGCCGTGTTTCACTAAAAAAAGCAAAACAACTACCGGATAATACGGTTGGATGATGAATTACGATGTGACAGGTTTATTCGAATGCGTGTCATACCGAAATGATGTCACGTGGTTAAAAAAACGCCCGTTTGTCATAGACATACGTCAGCAGAATTCGTTCATTCGTTCGCGTATCTATTCGCGAGATCACGGGTCTTGCCCGCTGTGCAGGTTTGTGCGTGAGCACGTTTCGATGCGACACGTTTGTGTCGATACAGTAACAACTCGCCAACAACGTACCACATCCGATTTCATCGGACGCATCGTCGCAGTCCTTCCTGTGGTCGCACACCTTGTCCGCCTTGACGCACTGCTGCCCGTTGGCACACTTGTACTCGCTGTCTTCGCACGACTGCAGAATGTCATGAAATTGTGGTCAACGACTCGGTGCATAAATGCGCTGCGCATACGTCAGTGCATCAAAAATGTGTGCAAGAAGTTAATGTGCCTTTTGTCATGCGAAAAATGCTGTGACGGCCATGATGAGGATGAACTAACCACATAAACGCCAGTTAAAACGCACCATCCAAATCCTAAGCCCAATCCTAACAATATTGTTGTTCACAAACAATTCCTTCAGAAAATGAGCACCAGTAGCAGCGCCGATGCAATAAGAATTTCATATACCAACTAATGCACTAAGCAGATCGCAGACAGCGCCCAATTCGCACTGGTTCACACTATCTGCAACCTGCCCCCCCCCCGTGACCGACCACATGCGCCTCAGTGCCGGTGACGGGACACTGCGGCATGCGCTCGTCGCTGTCGTCATCCGGGCCGCAGTCGCGTTTGCCGTCGCACACACGAACGATGTTCAGGCACACCTGCGACTTCGCGCAACGGAAACGCAACGGAGGCTCGCACGGCCCTTGGCACCGTGACACAACCTGCACAACGGGCAGCAATGGTAGGGGAATGTTCGGGTATGAGAAATTGCAGGGTTTTTTTAAATAACAGAACCGATCCAATATCAGATAATGAACCGCACGGATGTAAAAAGTTCAACAAATGACTTCGGCATTCTCACTACAGACGATGAGAAAACCAAATTAGCGCTTCCAGTTTAAAAAGGAGTATCCAAATCAGCTGGGTTGTACATCGCACACAATGGTGTCTGTTTGGGCTAACTGTGAAGCTGGGTTGTTTCACAACTGCACTGCAACGGTGTGCCGATCTCGACTGTACCTCATCGGACGCATCGCCACAGTCGTCGTCGCCGTCACAGAGATATTTGCCCTTGATGCAGACGCCGTTGGAGCACTGGAACTCGAACGGACTGCACGGACGTCGGCTGCTCTGAACAAAACACAAATCGGTGCACGCGTTTGATCAAGGACACTTGAAATGGAGACATTGGCAAACAGATTCAGATCTCTCAATGCAGGCAAACACAAAGACATTGGAGATTTTCATTTCATATTATAAAGGAGATTTTCATTTCATATTATAAAGACATTCATCTCAAAGGAGACACTTTCTGTCCATCTTTTGATTGCGACGTCTGCAGTCCAGCCTTCGCAGATTGTAAAAAAGAAAACTAACAGTCCAACTGTGGAACTGTTGCAATTTGTGTCGTCTACTATTTGAATTGAGCATATGCTGATTGACTACATCAAGTCGATGGGAACGAATCAGTGTACCATTTCAAGAGCAGCCAATCAGCTGTGTGACTGCAAAAATTTCCACATACAACTGCAGTCAAACAGCGGAAGACTCGGCGACCCATAAGCAACCCCATGCAAACCACGCACATTGGTGCAGTTCGCCTCGTCACTGGCGTCCTGACAGTCTCGCTTCCGGTTGCAAAAGAGATTCTCGTTGATGCACGTCTGGTCGGCACACTTGCGCCGTCCGGGCAGGCACTGGTAGCGTGCACACCCGTGCTCGTCCTCGCCATCGATGCACTGCGGCTCGCCGTCGCAGCGTTGCGCGCCACGGATGCCTGCAAAACACTGGCGCTGGTGATGGATGATGAATGGGAATTGATAGGACTCATTCGACTGACAGTTGGGATGGCGTCCGGTTCGAACGTTGCAAGATTGCCTCTAATCTGCTAAATGATACGTAATTTGGACTTTCAGCCTGAACCTACAAATAAGCGCAGCACCACGTAATAACACCAGACAATCAAAACCAGCAACTCAACACTTTTTTTATAAAATCAGATCAGGAATCTGAAAAAAAGTACATTTTCCATCGCGACACCGAAACTCGGACTCAGAGCACGGCTGAGGCGTGCCGGCACACTCGGTCGCCTCCTCGTCACTGTTGTCCCCACAGTCGTCCTCATAGTCGCACATCCAGCGTTTCGGAATGCATTTGCCGATCGTTCTGACAAGGAAAACGAAATCGTGACAATATACGGACGAACGAAACGAACGGTGATATTAGGCAATGTTTTTAGCCAGGGCTGAATCCGAAAGCGAAAAGCGTCGCCGTCCAGTGGGGCGCCCATCGAGTTTTCTCCCTTATTATGTCTATACACCCCGCGGCAGGGCTCGATCACCGAACACACAGACAGAAGTCAAACGCGCTACCACCAGCCACCAGGATGACATCTGCACAACTAAAAGGCCTACAACAGTGGCACACAAAACTTGACTCAAAAATGCGCGAAACACGGACGCACTTGCACTTGAAGTCGCCGACAGCGTGACACTGCTGATTCTGACAGACGGACGGTTTCTCGTCGCTGTTGTCCCTGCAGTCGTCGTTGCCGTTGCAGAACGCCCACGCAGGCACACAGCGGTACGACGAGTCGCAACGCCGCCAGCCCGCGGGACAGCCGACCTGAATGCGAGAGTGGCTGCTGAATTGAGAATACGTGTGAGGAGCCCTGGCATTGGCAAAAAGTGACCCAGGTTTCCGGACCCAGCGCATTGAACCACTTCACAATAACGTCTGAATCTCGTTTCAGAAAAAAAACAACACAAACGGATGCGCTGCTCAACATCAACATGAAAGTCAAAGAGACAGTGCCGACCGACTTTATTCTTGCAGTCGTCCGGTTCGTCCGAGCGATCGCCGCAGTCGTCGTCGAAATCGCACTTCCACGACTTCGGGATGCACTTGCCGTTGCTGCATGCGAACTGCTCGTCTGTGCACGCGTACACGTCTGAAGGAAACGTACGAAACAGTCCGTCACGCATCCATAAAAAAGCGAAACTCTGACAGAACAACACGTGCTCCGGAGACCAATTAGTTTTTTTTTTAAATATTTGAAGCACGCCCCCCACCGATTCCGGAAACCCGAAGGTACCAAACTCCGGTGGGATTGGGGAACGGACGGCTCACCATCCCGTGGAACCAATACCCTCGCCACGTGAGGGGGACAGCCTCTAAGCCCCGCTCTGTCCTGGGGGCACCAGTGATCTTAGCCCGATTTCGGTTTCGGTGGCCTGCGGTCGCTATATCCCCGCAGGGCAGCGAATCCGAAAGCTTTAGTTGAAAACGAGTGTAGTTATTAGAGTAGAGAGCTACACTGGCGGCATCTTTTATTTTGGTTCCGAGACACAGTGCGAGCATAGATAGGTAAACAGTTTCATGCACTACGTGGGAATTCAAAATTGGTGAAGTGACCCGTGTCCCTGAGACACTTTCAACACCGTTGAGTTACTGGGGCCATTTTGGATTGCCGCATCAAGCATGAAAATAATGTCCTTTCGACGTCTGCAAACGCATTGAGGAGACGCAGAACTCTAAGAAAAGACAATGGATAAAGAGCGTGTTTCGAAGCGACGTGAACATTGTTTGTTCCCAGAGGCTCATCACCTGACGTTCAAGGCGCATCTTTGAAAATCAGGCAACATCATTGATTTATCCAGTTCGAAATGCTATGCACACAGCAATCGAACAAAGTTCGTTCATACAGTGAATTCAGAACACCAAAAAAACACATGGAAAAAAGATGCGAGACAACTGCAAAACGGCAGAAACAAAGCACGTACGACAGATCTGCGTGTCCTCGTCGCTGTTGTCGCCGCAGTCATCGTCGCCGTCGCACTTGAAGCGCTCCGGTATGCATTTGCCGGTGTTGTTGCACTTGAACTGATACGAGGTGCACTCTAGTGTACACCAAGCCTCTTTCTCGTCCGACTTGTCGCCGCAGTCGTCGTTGCCGTCGCACATGCTGTACGCACGGGTGCAGTTGTGGTTGTCGCACTGGAAGTCGCCCGGCTCGCACACCCGATCGCCTGCACACCGTGCGCAATGTGAACACTGATTTGCATGGCTTACAGACACGAACAGTGGAAAGAGTCGCCAGATAGAGTACACAAAGATGCTAGACGCACAAGCGGTCTTCAGACCAACACTTTACCACCTCCCAAAGTCACTGAACCCCCCAAAGCACCACAACGTCCACCGACCACACGGCTGCCCCTTGTCGTCGAAGCGTTCGTCTTCGCCACCGGCACAGTCCTTCTCGCCATCACAGACCCACAGCTTCGGTATGCACTTGTGGTCGCCGCTGCCGCACGAGAACTGCTGAATGGAGCAATTCGCGACGCACGTCTTGCCGTCGTCCAGCATTGCGAAATCGTCCGGACACGCGCACGAGAACGTCGTGCCGCCCTCCGAGATCAGGCAGAGATGCGAGCAGCCGCCGTTGTTCGTGCCGCACGGATTGACGCCCGGCGGCTGGCGGTACGGATGCGCGATCTGCAGCGTGCTTGGTGGTGACTTTTTTGATTATCGCACACCATTCTGCTTCAGCAACAACCACATGCAGTTTATATACCGCGAGGCTGTTATCCTATTTATTAACTTGGGATAGCAGCATACTGATTCGCTGCGCTGCACCACACACTTCAGGGCAACCAATCAGCTGGTGGCCATAGCGGTACCGGTTAGCCACAAAAAAACCTGCCCGGTTTGAGACTGCTCGTTCCTGTTTCCAGGACCAGATATAAAACGAACCAAAACCATAACCATTCAGATGGAAACGCCTCCGAGAAGAACGCCTCGCGACCGACCCTGAGATCCTGCGGCAGCTGCGCGGTCTCTGTCAGGAACTGTTCGCCGGCGCCATCGTACTTGCGCGCCCTGTAGACGGCCTTGATGTTCCAGTCCGACCAGTACACGTGACTCTCCCAGACGGCGATGCTGAAGATGTGCGGGGCGGCGGTTGGGCGGAATCGGTGCTGATTGTGTCCGTTAATGTCCATGTAGCCGATCTCGTCCAAGTGACCGTCGCCCCAGAAGATGCGATTCGAGAAGTAGTCAATGGCGATCGCGTTCGGCCAGCCGAGGTTGTCCTCGGCCAGTTTCACAAAGCCCGCTTTGCCGTTCGTTTTGCCTGAAACAACGGTGGACAGAAGATATTTCGGAGAAACGCGCACGGACAAGGTAATTTGGAGATTTGGAGACGAGAGAAAGCAACAACAACGACAATTGTTTGAAAAAAATCATCAAAAGCACGGTCCGATCGAATGACGGTCCGGCCGACCGACCGTCGAGTCCCATTCGCCCGATGTACGGCTGCAGCGACCAGTCCGAGAAGAACACGTATCCCTTCTGCGGCCAGAGGGCGATGGCACGCGGCTGCGAGAAGCGACCACGCAGCAGCGCCGCACAGTGCGTGCCGTTCAGCTCGCAGACGCGCAACGTTCGGTCCTGGCGATTCACGAAGTACAGCTTGCTGAAACGAACGGAACCGAAAGAGGTACACAGTGGAGTGGTGTGAGCAGGCTGGTGCTGTTCGTGGGACGGGCTGTTGAACTGCAGTGGAATTGTAATCCGAGACTATTAACTGGTTGGTTGCTTTTGAATAGGGCTCCCTGATTTCTACAACCGGCTGGATGCAGCATATCAGCATGCCAGGTAAGGTTTCAAATACAAGAATGCGCAAATTGCGCATGTTTTACAGTTTGACTGGATGCACGCTGATTGGCTGTCTCCACTAATTGAATCAAATACGACCAATCAGCTAGGCACCGTTTGTCGGTGTGAACCTTTTATCACACAAGCAAATGTAACATCACCAGAGTGGCAGTGTAAGATACAATTAAGTGAATGTCCAGCGGTTCTGCCGTCTCTTACCGTCCGACCCAATCGACCGCGAGTCCCTGCATGCCGTGTGCGTAATGTTTGATGACGACCTCGGTCTTGGGCGCCCCGTCCGGATCCTGCTCGTCCCAGCGCATCCGCAGCATTCGTGGCGAACCGCCTAATGAAAAAAGGGGGTTTCATACTTTTTCTCCGTCAATTGTGTCCAAAAAGTTCTCTCTATCTTGGCACAAAAACACAATAATGTTCGCAATATGCATCAAATTCAAATGCAGTGAATCAGAGTTGAATAAAAAATCTGAAGATCCTGCCACTCAGCCCCTGACCATGATCATCGTTGTCCATCATGTACACGGTCTTTTCCGCATAATGAATGTCCAAATGGATGACGTTGGCAAAGCCACGAGCGACCAGTCCGTAATAGGAGCCATCGAGAGTCAAGTTACGAATGTAGTACTTGTTGGCCAGGATTAAGAATGGTTCTGGCTCTGCAAAATAATAAGTTTTTTTCTAAAAATCAGTCGGTCCGATCAATCGTTTTTTTTGTTTTGCAATGAATGACATGTGTTCGTAGTTCTCTCGTGCATTCTCAAGACCGCTTGAAACTACATTCATTATATTGCTCAACAGTTACATCTTTTGAAACGCCATGTGCGCGCAGGTCACGCACGATTTTTTTGTGTTTTTTTTTTATTTTATTTAAGATCATTCCATATTGTTTCTGTTGACCAGACAATGAAAACAAGACGGTATCAATTTTCGTCGCACCTTTTTCCTTGCGTTTACATGTCTTCTTATCGGCACTCAATTCGTAGCTCTTATCGCAGCTGCATCGAAAACCACCGATGCGATTTTCGCAGTACTGGTCGCACACGCCAGCCGTTTCGTTGCACTCGTTAACGTCTGGGGAAAAAGAAAGAAATTGACAAAATAACGATTCAGAAATTGTCATACTCCAGAAACACCAGCGCTGAGTTAGGAAATGACTTATTTTTGGACTTCGTTTCCCAGTTTCGGAAGTTTTTTGAGCAAAACATCCTCAGACTGTTTTTCTCTCAGTCTTCGGACATGTCTGCACATTACCTAAACCATTCATTTGTGAATCTCCAGTATTCAGTGATTCTAGTCCAATTATTTTTGCATGCAGCACGGTGATTTCGTAATGAGCACAGACACAAACAGCCAATTAATTGCCAGACGTACACACCATGGCAGGTCTTGTTGTCAACCGAGTCCAGTTTGAATCCGTCGCGACACTCGCACACGTAGCCGATCAGCTTATCGGTGCAAATGTGATCGCACGGCGGTGGCTGGCCACGTGCTACCGCAAGTCGGCATTCGTTCGTGTCTGCAACAATGGACGTTTTGTGTTGGGTCATCAATTTGGGCATTGAACGTCACAGCAGCTGGGCGTGGCAATGAAGGTAAGTATGATACAGTCGAACTGTAAATCATACGCAATTGGCGCTGATTGACTGATTTTTTAATCCGTCTCACGGATTGGTTCAACCAGTTTGATGCAGACTGTGGGCGCGCAAGAAAAGGTGGAGAGGGTGTTCACCCAAAAAAAGATAATAAAAATTTGTGTTACTCACTGCAAAGCGGCGACTCATCGGAGCCATCGGGGCAGTCCTTTTTACCGTTGCACACCAATTTACCATCGATGCAATTTTTGCCGTCCGAACACAGATACTGCGTCTGGTCACACTTGGTCGTATTGGAACTGCCCGCTCCCGCTGCTGAAAATTTCATGTTGGTGGTTGGTCAGTTGGTCTCAGTTATGTGGCACTCGCTGATTAGCTACATCATGCAGTCAGTACGCCAAATGTTTTGATTTTGAGACTGATGGTGAGATGCTACAATGCAACCGGGGCAAGACTACTTTTGTGATCAAATATTAAAAAGAACACCATTGGCTTACTCGTGTTCAGCTCGTCGGAGCCGTCGCCGCAATCGTCCTGTCCGTCATTGAACCAACTTTTCGGGATACACCGCGGGTTCGTCTCCGAGCAACGCTGGTATGATGTGTGCGTGCAGCGACCGGGGTATTCTGACAATGAACAATTTACAAAGTCATGCACTCAGGAATAACCAATAGCAAAAAAATTCTAGTGTTCGCACTAAACTGCTGGAAAACCAAAAAACCGAACAGTCATGTCTTATTGCACACTCCGCCATAAGGTCACATATGGCAAAAAAATTCGCATCTTGTTGTTGATTTCGAAAATTTCCAGCTTTTAACACATCTTAACACCGTTTGCAAATAAGAGTGGGGGGGGGTCTGCGCTACATGGGAAAGTTTTCAAACCAAGTGTGCAGGGACATTCTACTAATCAAGGCGCTTCAGGTTTACCCCCTGAGTACCCCCTGATTATGCCTATAAAGGTCGTTTTTAGGGTGCGGAAGTTGAAAAACCCTCGATTTTTTGCGATTTTTCGCAAAGTGTACCTTTTTAGCCCTACCGTATCTCGTAGTTGCACAGTTTCTGGAACCTCACACAGTATTCACGTGAAAGATCTTGCGGAGTTCTTTAAGGCCCTGTATCAATGAGCCCTTGCAAGGGGGGTCCCTGAGGCGCTACGACGCTAGTTAAAATTACTTTTTTTTAAAATTACGCTATTTTTTTAAACATTTTTTTGAGCTCATAAACACAATTTTTCGATTTTCATTTTCAGTTCTACAGGGGGGTTTTCGGGGTCGCTTAATTCGAATCTGATCTTAGATTTTTGCCCCGGGCATTTTTTTGCCCTAAAATTGGGCAAAAACACATTTTTTTGCGTTTTCCAGTGTTTTTTGGTTTTAATTTTCAATTTTAAGTGCGGATTTTTTTAACAAAGCTGTTTTACAACAGCCTTACAACCGCTGTATCGGAATCAGTTTTGATATTTTGCAACTGACCACTTGCCCACCCAAAAAATGGGTAAAAAGTTGATTTTTTTGCTTTTTGCACACGCTTTCGTTTCACAATGAAAAAATCAAGTTAGAAACAACTTGTAATTTAAATTTTTAGTTCTACATAGAGGGTTTCGGGGTCTCTGAATTCGAATCTGCCCTTAGATTTTTGTCCAGGGATTTTTTTTGCTCTAAAAGTTGGGCAAAAACACATTTTTATGCGTTTTCATGTGGTTTTTTGTTTTAATTTTTAATTTTAAGTGCGGATTTTTTTTAACAAAACTGTTTTATAACAGCCATACAACCGCTGTATCTGAATCTGTTTTGATATTTTGCAACTGACCACTTGTCCACTTAAAAAATGGGTAAAAAGTTGATTTTTTGCTTTTTGCACACGTTTTCGTTTCACAGTGAAAAAATCAAGTTAGAAACAACTTGTACTTTTAATTTTTAGTTCTCCAGGGGGGTTTTCAAGATTGCTGAATTCGAATCTGACCTTAGATTTTTGCCCCGGGCATTTTTATGGCTCTAAAAATAGGGCAAAAACACATTTTTTTGCGTTTTCCAGTGTTTTTTTTGTTTTAATTTTTAGTTTTAAATGTAGAGTTGATTAAAAAACAGTTTCATAACAGCCTTACAACCGCTGTATCTGAATCAGTTTTGATATTTTGCAACTGACCACTTGCCCACCCAAAAAATGGGTAAAAAGTTGATTTTTTTGCTTTTTGCACACTATTTCGTTTCACAGTAAAAGAATCAGTTTAGAAACAATTTGTAATTTTAATTTTTAATTCTACAGAGAGGTTTTCAAAGTCGCTGAATTCGAATCTGACCTTAGATTTTTGCCCCGGGCATTTTTTACTCTAAAAATTGGGCAAAACCACTGAAAAACGCATAAAAATGTATTTTGCCCCATTTTTAGAGCAATAAAAATGCCCGGGGCAAAAATCTAAGGTCAAATTCGAATTCAGCGGTTTTGAAAACCTCCCTGGAAAACTAAAAATTAAAGTTACAAGTTGTTTCTAACTTGATTTTTTTATTGTGAAACGAAAACGTGTGCAAAAAGCAAAAAATCAACTTTTTACCCATTTTTTAAGTGGACAAGTGGTCAGTTGCAAAATATCAAAACAGATTCAGATACAGCGGTTGTATGCCTGTTATAAAACAGCTTTGTTAAAAAAATCCGCATTTAAAATTAAAAATTAAAACAAAAAACCACTGGAAAACGCATAAAAATGTGTTTTTGCCCAACTTTTAAAGCAAAAAAAGGCCCGGGACAAAAATCTAAGGTCAGATTCGAATTCAGCGACCCCGAAACCTTCCATGTAGAACTAAAAATTAAAATTACAAGTTGTTTCTAACTTGATTTTTTTACTGTGAAACGAAAACGTGTGCAAAAAGCAAAAAAATCAACTTTTTACCCATTTTTTGGGTGGGCAAGTGGTCAGTTGCAAAATATTAAAACTGATTCCGATACAGCGGTTGTAAGGCTGTTGTAAAACAGCTTTGTTAAAAAAATCCGCACTTAAAATTAAAAATTAAAACCAAAAAACACTGGAAAACGCAAAAAAATGTGTTTTTGCCCAATTTTAGGGCAAAAAAATGCCCGGGGCAAAAATCTAAGATCAGATTCGAATTCAGCGACCCCGAAAACCCCCCTGTAGAACCAAAAATGAAAATCGAAAAATTGTGTTTATGAGCTCAAAAAAATGTTTTAAAAAATAGCGTAATTTTTAAAAAAAAGTAATTTTAACTAGCGTCGTAGCGCCTCAGGGACCCCCCTTGCAAGGGCTCATTGATACAGGGCCTTAAAGAACTCCGCAAGATCTTTCACGTGAATACTGTGTGAGGTTCCAGAAACTGTGCAACTACGAGATACGGTGGGGCTAAAAAGGTACACTTTGCGAAAAATCGCGGGTTTTTCAACATCCGCACCCTAAAAACGACCTTTATAGGCATAATCAGGGGGTACTCAGGGGGTAAACCTGAAGCGCCTTGATTAGTAGAATGTCCCTGCACCCTTGGTTTAAAAACTTTTCCATGTATCACGGAATGTTCCTAGGGCCCCCCCACTCTTATTTGCAAACGGTGTTAACATTGCCAAGAAAACGCCACCAGCAAATCAACCAAGTTACATGACAGGAGGTTTTTCTGCGATTCTTTTCTTCTTTCTCTTACAAGGGGAAGCTGCATTTCGACGAGCCAAAACAAGCTGCTTCAAGTTTCAAACGCGCCCAACAGTTACAAGCGTTGCCCAGTAATCCGCAGCAATGACACAGCTAACAGCAGCGTACCGCAGGACTTCGGCTCGTCACTGCTGTCCTTGCAGTCCTTGTCGCCGTCGCACTTCCACTCGGCGTTGATGCACTGGCCGTTGTCGCAGCGGAACTCGCGGTTGTTACAGCGCGGCGCTTCCGGACACTTCTCGTGCTCGTCGGAGCCGTCGACGCAGTGCACCTCGCGGTCGCACACCCACGCCAACGGGATGCACTCGTGCAGGCCGGGCGTGGTCGCGTTGCGATTCGACTTGCAGTGGAACTCGTCCTCGCGACACGTGCGATTGCCTGAACGAGTCGGTTGCTGATGGTGGGGGTGGAGCAACGTGCGGATCGCGAATGGTCTTGTGTTGGGCTAGACGTGCAGCTGGACAGCTGTTTCTAGTGTTAGCTGAGAGGCACGTGGTCATGATGACACATAGCACACGCTCGTGATACACGAGCTGCGCTACTACAAACCCTCAATCAGTGCGGCTAACACGAACACAACCAATCAGCTGATTGCAATTGATGATAGATGGTCGACAACAAGGGTACAAGAATTGTTGCATCGCTGCGGGTTTTTTTCGGCTTTAAGCAGTTTACCGATGATTCCGTAGATTTCCGTGGTACATTTTGTTTTGAAGCAACCAGAAAACAAAGGAAAGATGGTGCCAACCGCAAGAATGCCGTTGATCTTCATCGGAGCCATCATGGCAGTCGTCCTCACGGTCACACACGAACGCACGATTCACGCAGCGTCCGTTGTCGCAACGGAACACGTAGTCACCCTGCAGAGATAACATTCACTTTTTTAAAACACTTTCACATTTTTTAAACATTAAAAAACATTGTCTTAACAATCATTTTTGAAAACATTTACAGCCGAACTCGCAAAGCCACGTGATTTTTTATGAACTGCAAACATTCAACAAGAACAAGTATAATTTTCAATCTGGTAGTTGGCTGCACGAATTTTACTGTCGGCAAGACACGATTCGAAAAGCGCTGTGACACATCCGAAACCGCAATTCAGTCTATTTCTATACCATATGCAATTAGCTGATCGGTTTAGTGATCACGTGATGTATGTTTTTTTCTGCAGGACAGTCTCCACCTCGAATGCGTGCACCAGAAAGCACACATCACACATGATCACCAACCACCCAGCGAGTTGCACATGATTGCAGGTTGCATTGTTTTCGACGTACTCTGCATTTCTTGCTGTCCGGCGCGCACTCGTCGTGCAGTTCATCGGAGCGATCCGGGCAGTCGTTGTCGCCGTCGCATTGCCACCATTCCGGAATGCAGCGACCCGTGCTGCCGCAACGGACGCTGAAAAAAAAATTTAAACCCACTTGCGTCAGTTAATGGCTTTTTAGAGTTGTGGTACTCAATGTACGCACAGATAATGAACTAGTTTCTTGTTTGACGTAGAAACTGAAAACTGGTGAAGTGACCAAAGTAACAGAAAATATGACAGTGTTTCATTGGTAATCGTGAAGTGCCACATCGAAGCATGAATCGAATTTCCCTTATACAAAAGCATTGAGTCGCCGCAGAGCCAGCAGAAAAGCTAGTCGTTGTTGAAACAAAACCATTTTCTCTTCGCAACAAAACCAAAACCGTCCACCGAAACAGCGCTCACAACAAGGCCGGACACTGGACGCTCTTGCACCACTGCACGTCCTCGTCAGTGCCGTCGCCACAGTCGTTGTAGCCGTCGCACAAATCGGACGGGTTGATGCAGATGTTGGTGTTCTTGCAGCGGAGGCGATGATTGCGACATTGGATGCTCAGGCCGGGACACGTCGTCGAGTTCTCGTCCGAGACGAGGTCGTCGCCGCAGTCCAGGTGCCCATCGCACACCTGGTTCAAACGCAGAAAACGTGAGCTTTTGAACGGAATACCATCGAGTTTGACGGCAACTAGTCACAGACGCCAACTAATCTGCTTTCCCCTCCTAACCAACTTCAAATGAACGAAAACGCTTTTTAAACGGAGTAAGTTTGAGTTTGATTGACACCAGTTACAGAGCGACTATAATCCTATTTTTACATATTTGATCTCGAGTCACCGATTGGTCATACCCCAACCCACCTATTTGAAATGTAACCACTTTCTTAGCAATGCTGAACAATGTTCGCTGTTAGGGATGGATCCGGCAAATTTGCCGGAATCCGGGCCGGATCCGGCAAAAGCCCGTTCCGGCCGGGCCGGATCCGGCAAAAATTGCCGGAATCCGGACCGGAATGGCCTTTTTATGTTTAAAAAACATCTACGCACATTTCGTCGCTTCTTCATCACATTTTCAGCATAAAACAGCACAGAAACAAAGTCAGCAAGACACAGCACATGAATCAACCAAAAATTACAACAACAACAATTGACAAAATTCACATCGCATAGGGATAATCAAGTGCTGGCAACACTCCATTCAGAAACATGACCCTTTTCGGCGTTTTGAGTTGACAGACGAGATCGGCAGTACACAAACACCTGCCTGGCTTCAGAGAACATTCGTTCGCTTGCCACACTTGTTAATAGCGGTGCCAGGTATCTGCGCGCGATTGTCGATAGTTTGGGGTATTTAGACGAGTTCAGCCGCCAAAAGTCTAGCATTAGATCACTTTTGTCCGGTTCGTCGATAAAATCATCCGACTCGTACATATTCATTTCGCCGCGCAGTTCGTCATCGAGACTGGATCCGCCTGACGGGTTGCGCGGTCGCGCAGCGTGAAACTCAATGCCTCCGTAGAGGCCAGTCGATTTCTTTTTTGGTTCGGGCTCGCGTTCACTTTCGTCATCGTCGTTGTTCGCGATCTCGGATGTATCGTCGCAGTTTGTGGGCGTCTCCGGTCGTTTCAAGATTTTCTTTGCAATGTAAAGTAGTTCACAACAAACCGCGCCTTCATTTTCGAAGACGACTGCAGTATTCTTGAATCGCGGATCAACGTACGTGGCCATGATGTTGGATTCGTTGTGGAAAAGCGCACGGAAGCGTGTGTCGATGCTGGTCAGCAGCGTTTTTTTGTCGTACCAATGCCACTCGCATCGACTTGTTCGATGCGCTGCTTCAGTGCGCAAACGGCGGGCAACACCGTTGAAATGGATTCGTCGTCTCGTGGATTCGTCGTTGGGAGGGTTTATCGGGTTTTAGGGGATTACGGCACCCCCGCACACCCACGGTAACACACGTCGCTAAAATCGTTAGTGTTCTGCTAAGGCTCACAAAAAAGCAACTGTTTGACAGCTAACTGAATATGACCAACGAAGATGGCTGATTTCAAAAAAAAACCTGCTATTGTTCATCAACAACGTCGGCCTAAAACTGGCAGCCACGTTTTTTAAAGTGGACGATGCTGCACATAAGTTTACCTCTCAAGACAAAAGCAGTGAACCATTGACCATTGAACAGAACACCAAACTAAAGCAACGCTCACTGATCACATGTCAAATGCACAACAACAAAACCAACAAAGCACCGAAACAAATTTGTCAAACCATTGAACAGCTCTGAAACGGAGGAATCAACTGGTTAATTCGCGGGTCTCGGCCATTCCGGCCGGATCCGGCCGGATCCGGCAAAATTGAGCCGGAATCCGGACCGGATCCGGATCCAATTTTAGGCGCCGGAATCCGGAATCCGGAATCCGGACCGGAACCGGCTCCATCCCTATTCGCTGTTAAAGATATAGGGCCAGAAAAGCCGCCAAAACGTGACTCAGCGTACCTTTGTTTTGTTGATGCATTGTCCATTGCCACACTGGAACTCGTCAGGAGCGCACGTCACCTTCGGCTTGTCGTCACATTCTTCCTCGTCGCTGTTGTCGCCACAATTGTCAAGGTTGTTGCACGTCAATGATTTCTCGATACAGCGGCCGCTCTTGCACAGGAAATAGCCGTCGGGGCATTCGCGTTCGTCTGCAATGATCGGTTGCTGGATTGATTGATTGACTGATTAATTGATTGACTACTTGATTGATTGGCTGATTGAATGGGTTGATTGCTGATTAATTGGCCGAATGATTGATTGATTGATTGAGTGGTTGATTGATTGATTGATTGATTGATTGATTGATTGATTGATTGGCTGATGATTGATTGAATTGGCTGATTGAGTGACTGAGTGATTGACTGATTAATTGATTGATTGGTGGATTGATTGATTGATGGATGGATGGATTGATTAATTAGCTGGTGGATCGAATGATTGGCTATTGATTTGCTGATTGATCAGCTGATTGATCGATCAGCTGATTGATTGACTATCTAGCTGATAAGTTTGTTGGTTGGTTGAATGATTGACCGATGATCAATTGATGATTGATTGAAGCGACATGAATTGTTGGATTGCATGATTGATTGCATGACATGATTATAGCCTCTAATGCAAGCAGTCACCCCGAACACATGCCCCACTTACTGCAATACAGCGCATCCTCATCCGAGCTGTCCTTGCACTGTGCGCGTCCGTCGCAAGTGGCCGACAGCGGGACGCATTCGCCGGAGCCGCAACGGAAATTGTACGGTGCCTTGCAGTCGCTCGCAGGTGTCGTCGTCTCGCCAGGCTCGGGGCGTTCGTCTGCGAAGTGCGCCAAAACTTGCACACTATTGAAAGTGAACTAGGGCACACAAAACTGATAGCACCAAAATGTCTACTGTAGTGTGCCCAGCTTGACTGGTCTGGAAAACTTGCTGCTCCTCGCGCCATTTCCCGAACATTTACGAGTGTGTGCAATAAAAAAACCCAACCGCAACCAACAAAACACGCGCAGCACTGCGGGCACTCACCAACACATCGGTGTCCGGCGACCAGTCTGAATCCGTCGTCACAGCGGCACTCGTAGCGCAGCATCAACGTCGCACTCAGACCACCGCTGGTGACGGCGTTCTTCCATTGTTTACTGTTGAAACAGTGCTGCTCGCAACCACCGTTCTTCACCATGCACGGATTCGTCTCGTCTGCAATCGGATGGAAAAAAATGTTGCTTTTCGTTTACTGAGATTTGTCTCCTGTCCAAACTGAAAAAGAATTATAGGCAACAGCTGCGAGTAGCTGTCCTCGTTCAAGATTATAAACCAAAAAACAAAGATCTCTTTGCTCTTCTGCCTAAATCAGGAATCAGGCCACAATTCTAATTGCGTTCACGACATCATCACACCAACCAGGGCACATCTGCGGGTTCTTCTCCACATCTTTGTCGTACACGTAGATCGAGCCGGGCACGCGGATGTCCTTGCTGATGATTTCCAGCTGACCGCCCGTGTATTTGTTGACACGATAGATGGCGTCTGCAAAAGTAAAAGCAAACTGAATTTTTTTCTGTAAATTTAAAAACACCTTAAATCGATTGTAGATTTTTACGAAAACAATTTTCACTGTATGCAATCAGCAGAGTCGCTCAGAAAAAAGTTGAGACCGGAGATCTGTGATGTGTCTGTATTCACTGTTACAGCCCCTGAATTGTTGTACAGTATTATGCTGAACTGCATTTAACAAAATATGCTGCAAAATTCAAGACACTCCAGATACGTCCCATACAAAATTTAAAGAAAAAACAAAAACTCAATTACTGACTTGAGAGCGGATCGGAGAAGTACAGCCAATCGGCGTAGATGCGCAGCGACTTCGGGCGATACCCGCTGATGATCTCCTGTCTGTTACCACCGTCGTAGTCGGCCACCTCGATCCGCATCTGGTTCGCGTCGGCCCAGTAGAGGCGTTGCTCCCGGAAGTCGACCGTCATCACCGTCGGCAGCGAAATGTCCTTCGTGACGATGTTCGTGCGATTGTTGCCCGCGAGAGAACCGCGAGTGATACGCGGCTTGTACGCACCTGACATGACATGGTGAGCCTCGTGTTCACTTGAAGGTTAGAGCGGGGCTACTATTACAATACGCTGACACTCCAAATTGCCCCTCACTCTATCCCCAAACAAACTAGTACAAATTCCTTAAACTATCCTCAAAACCAACACCATATTGCAACACCCACGCGTCTCACACCGACCTCCCTTCGGGTCGTATCCACTGTCAGACCAGAACATGAATCCAGCGCACGGGTCCAACGTGACGGCGTACGTCCAATCGCCGTTCACCAACGTCACCTTGCCCGTGCCATCCGAGTGCATCGCGTATACCCGCCCCGTTCGCCCGGAGGTCCAGTAGATGCGATCAGACATCCAGTCGACCGCGATGTCGGACGCTTGCTTGAATGTGCCCGTGTCTGGCACTGAACAGAAACACTTTGAAGCTGCATTCACACAACGAAAGCTACTCAAGAAAGAACAGACAAACGTGCGAGACGCAAACTCATCCAATCAGGTTCGTTGCATGCCGGCATTTTAACTACAATTTAATTTGATTTTAGCTCGACTTAATACTTCATCTTTCCAGCAAAAACCTCTCCAACGCCAAAACGGCAAGAAATTTGAAATCAAAAACTCTAAAATTTAGCCGGCGCACATTTGGTCTTTGCATCCAGCAGGGGACGCGGTTCGCTCTTCAGGTCGTTCATGGCCATGTAGACAATGCGCGCGTTGCTTTGGTGGTCCGTGAACGCGTAGACGTGCTTCATGCGGGTGTCCATCGTGAACAACTTCAGTCCGAGCAGTGCCGGGAAGTCGTTCAGTAGTTTGATAGAGTCTGGCCTACGTAGTGACGGCTCCAGTGACGTTGAGTTGATGTTGGTGCCGTCCGCGTACAGGAGGTATGCGTTGGGCTCTGCAACGTTGATCGGAAATACTTTTTTTATTTTCAAAGGTCGTTTAATGTCATTCTCTGGTGTTGAGCTATAAATGCAGCTTGCCACCCGATACGAACAATCAGCAATCTAGCTTCAAGAAACGACAGATTACAACGTTAGGTTTTTTTGCGCACAGAAACAGTCTCATTTTATCAAAACGGTTGATTCAACTAAAAAAAACGTTCAACACCGGACTGAATAAGCTCGAAAAACGTCTCCAATTGTAAACGTCAGCTCGCAATCACCCCCCGCGCACCTTCGCAATCGCGCGAGCTCGACGACTGCTTCGACAAGACGCCACGGGCGCAGCCGCACTTTGCTTGCTGCTTGTCCGGCAGCGCAAAGCACAACTGGGCACACGGAGTGCGACGCAGGTTGTCGGTGGAAGCGCATGGCGATGGAGTCGCTGAAACAGGAGGCAATCAGGACATTTGTTACGGTGCCATGTTGGCAAACGGGAAAACTGGGTTGCCGCAGTTCAAATCAACCACGTTGCACAGGACTTTCGGCTTACTTTAGCCAACAGCAGATACAGAAGAGCGGTGGCCTGGCCTCAAATAACAATGCGCCCAAAAACACATAGTCGAACAAATACTTACGCAGTCACTAAAGATTACTTCATGAATGCCGCTTAATACAGCAAAACTGAGAAAAAACAAACGAGTGAGAACTGACATGGCGGCTGACTGTTGTGGTGGAATATGGCGAGGCTGACTGCGTCGTCCACGTTGTCGCGTTCGACTTTCGGCACCTCGGTTGCATTCTTCCTGGACGCCGAGAACACTTTCTTCAGCCGCGAGTCAGCCCAGAAAATGCGGTCGTCGTGCAGCGCGAGTGCCACCGGCGATGCGAGGTTGCCACGCACCTTCTGCACGTTCTTGCCTGCAGGAAATCGGGATGTTAGCAATCAGTACGTTTGCGGGAAGTGTGCTGCTGGTTGTGGTATTTTCTATCGGACTCGGTGGACTTTTATTTTTATTTTTTATTTTTCAGTGGACTCAGTACTTTCTACCGCCCATGAACGCACAACATAATGCAAAGCGTTCTAAATGTCAATCAATCCACTTAAACTACAGGGGTGGGCATAATGACGGCGACTCCTCATTGGTGGCGAATGCAAAGTGCACCAACAATAAAGCTCAGTTTGCTGTCTCATAACTTTTGAGATAAAACCCATCGCAAACCATCTTTGCTGCAACGGAGTATCGCGTCGAGATAGTCGTCAGCCCAGTAGATCTGATGCGAGTCGTGGTCAACGGCGATTGCACGTGGTGACCGAACGAACTCCGCCTCCGACACAAGCACCTTGCGCTCTTCACCGTCCAGTTGCGCTCTGAAAGTGAAACACAGTCGCCGGTGTTGTTGTTTTTTGTTGTTGGCTTGAAATACAGATAATTTTGCTCGAATTGAGATTGGGACAAAACGCTGTTTTGCTGAGAACTACGATGGCTCGACGATTAGTTGAGCAGGTTAACGCCTAGCTATATATTTTAATCCGAAGGAAGTGGCTGGTAATGTCGAAACGAATCGCTCATTTTATGTTCAAAATGCCAAGATGCTCAATAAGTTTGTCCATGCACTTCAGTGCTAAATTCAACTGAACTAAATAAGTTCGAACATCCTTACAGTTATATCCTTATAGTTCCTATCCTTACAAAAACCACTCGAACGCACCTGTGTATACTCGGCGTCTGCCCCTGGTCAGCCCAGACGATGTAGCGAGCGACTGGATCAACCGCAATCGCACGCGGTGACTCCGTGGTGGTCGCGAACAACACTTTACGGTGGGTGCCATTCAGGCGGGACACCTCGATCAGGGTGCGGTCGGAGTCGACGTTGATGAAGTACATGTTGACTGTAAACGGAGCAACGTTAATGGGAACATAAGCGAACTACTGGTATTAGACAGCTGGATAGTTCAATTCGGATGGCTCTGACCGACCATTGTGCGTTATAGAAATTAAACCACTGAGCCGTTCCCCTGTGCAAATCCAACACTGCTTTCCAATCTCTTCTACAACAAGCTCTCCCTGCTCACAATTGATCCAATCAACAGCGAGTCCCTGTATGGCGTATCGTCCAAAGTTGTCGTCGACCACCAGCTTCTGTGTGCCCTTCACCAGATCCACCCTCGTGATTCCCCGGTTGTCGCCAGCGGCGTCCGCAAAAAACACCACTCTCTTTCCGTTGTCGCCGCGATAGAAATCGACCGTCTCGATTTTCTGCCCGCTCAACGGCTCCATCGCGTCGTTGTGCGCGTCGTCAAGACTGACGAATGACAGGAAATCAGTTTTTTGAGGTAGTCATCAGCGATTGAACATTTGACTTTTTAAAACTTAATATCAGTTTGATGCCGTTGTCACCAACCCCCCAAACCCCCAAACCCCCAGAACCCATTGCAACCTGACGCCACGGATCTGCTTGGCGCTGGCAACAATCAAGAACTGGTCGTATGGCCGACAGCTGGTGTCCCCGTCCGACTGGAAGCCGGTGGCGCACACGCATCTGCGATTGCCGTCGTTCGGAATGCAGATGTGTGCGCAGCGGCCGTTGTTGAACGTGCACTGGTGGCCGCCACCGACTGAAAATCACGCGTCAGATAATGAAGACGGCCAAGCCAAAAACACGCACAGTTTCACTTCACTCACAATCGCGCTCCGACCCTCCAATGGACTTGATCGTTATCAAATCACTCAGTCCCTTCTTGTAGGCCTTCAGTTGGATGACACTGTTTCCGGAGAGCACTTGGTCGGATACAAAGATCGTCTCATGCGCAGCATCAGCGACGAACAGATGACGGTCCATGACGACCATGCCTCGCGGCTGGTACAGGGGATTCTCGAGAATGTTGAACGTGGACTGACCGTTGAATGTTGCACGCGTGATCTGGGATACGGCTTACAGATTACAAATATGTCGCACGCTCACACCCAGTCTAAAGGCCAGGTAAACACCAAGTGCACTGTCTTGCGACAAAGACTTTATGCACCATTCATGATAAAATGTGAACGCTTACAAAAAATTGAAACAGAACTTTCATGCAGCGTGATCTCCATCCAGATAAGCAGAAACTCACAAACAAACACACAGGCACACATACCACTGCGCGTGTAGGTGTGTTTGTTTGCAACATTGTTGACTAAGAAATGCCCCGCTGATCAGCCACCGAATGTGCGGCCAACTGGAGCACTCACAATGCCCTTGTCCGGAATCGAGTAGTAGATGACATCGGCGGAGTCGTCGACCACGATCTGGCCGAGCGCCCCCTGCACGCCTGTGATGATCTTCTGCGCGTCACTGCCGTCCATCTTTGCCCGTCCGACGAACGGCTCGGTGCCGGTCGACTCGTCCAGCCAGAACATCGTGCCGCGACGCGGGTTGAGCGCGATGGCGACAGGCCGCTCACTGCTGACGCCGTTGCTGGTCTTCTTTGGACTCAGCAGCACCGCGTGGTAGTTCGGTGCGTCCTGCAAAACGGAGTGCGTGCGTGGTGGAGAATGTTCACCAACAGATTTCAGTCATCGTCTCCTCCAGTCACCCCAGCAACAAATATCGTAACAAACAAACGCCACGTTCACCAAATACTAGAAACTTTGGATTTCTAAAACCGGTGCGTGAGCTAAAAATAAAAATCGATCTTCCATCGTTGGCTCAGTTTTCCGATGGGTTCACGTTGGTGGTTGGTTCATGAGGATCAATGCTCAGTCACTTGATAATCCGACCACGCATTAGCAGTCACTAAACAGACTTGAGACAAACATGTGTTTACGACTTTGATAGCCGGTGTGAAGAAGTATTGTGGTGTGAGCGTTTCAAGCGTGCCCCATTGCTCCAAAACGCACCCCAGCGCGCGCCACTTCGATGGTGCCGAGATCGCGCGACACGAAGAACACGTTGCGGCCGACCCAGTCGAACGCGATACTGTAGGCGGTGCCGCCGGGAATGGACGGCAGGAAATGGGTGATGTTCAGGTTCGCCAACACCGCACGGTACATGTTCGCGTCCTTGATCACTCTCGTCGAGAGGATGCGACCCTCGATCGGGTGCTGCACGTAGTAGACGTCGTTCTGGCCGGCCGTCGACGAGTCGTAGTCGACGTCGAAGACGTTCTGGAAGAACATCCTTGGTAGGTTGTTGAGTTTTAGGGGACCTTTGCGTTTGCTGTGGTGTTACTCCGGAATACAAGGTATTTCATTCTGCTCAAGACTAAACCGATTTGATTTGGGCAGGTCTCCATGGTGTCCGTCGCACTCACTGAGAAGCCAGGCGTATCGCGGTATGCGATGACCTGGCAAAACTGACAGTTACCTGTGGAAGCTTTCTGCATTGTCAGAACAAGAATGATGAAACGAAGTCAGCCAGGTATGTCAAGCACACTGGGGTGAGCAGTCAGTGCTCCAAATACTAATGTTGCCTGTCACTCTCAGCTATAAATCTACGGCAGCACCAATGAACTTGAAAAATGCAAACAAACCAAACCAAAGCGCAGACCTGCAGGCCAGTGATCGGCACCATTCCGGTCAAGTTCGCCGTGACATTCGCCACCGCTTGGTCGTAGATCTTTTGGTTCAACTGAATGCCATAAATGTTCTCCTTCTCAACGACCACCAGGAATTTCTGTTTATCCGGCGCACAGTTTCTACCAGACGGGTCCAGTTTGAAGCCGAACGGACAGACGCACGAGTATTTCAGCGAAGTGACGGTCGGTGCGAGCAAGCCGGTGGAGCCGTTCGTTAAGAGGCACAAATGTGAACACGGCTTGGACGCGCATGGGTTCTGGTCTGAAATAAAAAGCACGATAGCACGTTTTTAACGAGAATACAGAGCAGAGAATTATTTTCAACCTTTTCTGGCGAGGTCCAACGAAATCTGACATGCTGACTGGCTGTTTACACCACACGCATGCGACGGTGTGGTGCATAGGGCGAAACTCGATCTACCGCAATGCGCATAGCAAATAGCGGCAAGTTCACCACGTTCCACCAGACCATCGTTGCGGTGTGCCTCTCAGAACCATTACCAATATCCTTGCAAGCACCACACCTTTTGGCTGCAGGATGTCATGAACAGCGAGCACGCCGAGCGCTTTGCTGAACGAATGCGACGGGTAGCCGTCGACGGAGCCGTTCGGGTATTTCGTGTACATGTGCACTTTCTGCAGTCGGCGGTCCGTCCAGTAAACGAAGTTCTCAAATAGTGCGAGCGCGTGCGGGTGTTGCACGAACTGCAATTGAAAGTCTTGGTAACATAAAACTGTGCGATCTCAATAGCATAAACCCAAAAATGTGGATAAGTAGCATAATGCTACTGCGATAGGTCAGCTGGTCCCGAATTCAAAAATATCCAGTTGTACTAAAAACCCGTTCCAGAGCTACTTCTGTGTTTTGGAATGGATCAACCAATCGGTACAAGAATGTGATGAGAAACAGACGACGTCACTCCTAAACATTAGGCTAATCCATTCCGAAAACCTCAAACAGCTCAGAAACCACGTTCAGCCATTTGCAGAAGAGATAGACAAACACTCAACGAGTATCACATGGCCAGAATCCGAATCAAAGTTTAAAAAAAAGTCGCACAAATCCCCCCCCCCCCATTCGAAACGCACCTTATCACTGGCGAGCACCTGTGTGCGCTGTTTGCCGTCGTACGTCACAAACGCAATGTAATCGTGTTTACTATCGGCAAAGTAGACACGACCGGGCTGCGTCGTGAAGTCCAGTGCCAGTGCGTTCGGCCAGTAGATGTGATCGGTGACAATCGCTGTGCGCTCCGTGCCGTCCATGTTGGCGCGTTCGATCCTCGGATTCAGACCCCAGTCCGTCCAGAACATCAGACCGTGACGTGGATCGATCGCGAGACCACGCGGCTGTTGGATGTCCTCGTTGATCAACACCGCACGCGCGTAAGGCGGGTCAAGGCCTGCAATGTCGACCGGGTCCGATTCTCTCTCTAAATTTGCAAATTGGCGTTGGATATATTAAAGATTTGCTCAAAGAATGAAATGTTCAAACGCCAAGTTAATCGGAGAAACCCACGATAAACAATAGGATACCTGCATATGTTACCGTTAGTGTGGAACCAGGGAAATTCGATTTACGAAATGAAGCTCTTTTTGACTTGAAGCGACCAACTCAGGCATGATGACTGGTAGACTAAGTACCGTCATTCGGTTAAATTCCATCCAAAATTTGATTGATTGATTGATTGACTGTTTCAATGGTTGTTTGAAGAGTAATCTTCTGAACACCAAAAACTCACTTGCAACTTCGAGCGTGTTCAGACTAGAATCAACCCAGTACAGATTCCGTCCGATCCAGTCCAACGCGATTCCCTCCGTCACATCTAGTCCATTTTTAATGAACGCCGTCTGATTGGTTCCATTCAACGTGGCCCAGTAAATCGTTTTATCCTTAATATCCGACCAATAGATGCGTTGCTCGACACTGTCCCACGTCAGTGCAATCGCATTTTCCACATCCGCTGCAAACGTCCGCCAATTGTCCAATTTTTCGTCAGACCAGTAAATGCGGTTACGATTCGACACGTAGCTGAAGTTTTTTTATTTTTCTTCAAGAGAATAGCTTGAATGGTTGGAATGAAATACCAGGTCTAGGGGATTGGCTAGTGTAGCAACATTACGGTGCTGCCAATCGTCGAACCAGTCCAGATGGGTGTGATAATCGGCAGACTCAAGTACGATAACTTCATAACTAAACGGTAGTTCAGACTGAATTACTGGATTTTGGCTGTTGTTGGTCACGAAAACACCACACACACACACGAGCACTCACAGTCTCATGGTGACATTCTTGTAGCGTGCATCGGTGTTGTTGACCTTGCAAATGCTCTTCAGCGACAGCGCGTAGCCGTCCTCGCACTGGCAGATGTGCCCGCCGTCCTGGTTGAAACACCGCTGACTGCACGCCGAAGGGTCCGTCTCGCATTCGTTAATGTCTGCAAACAGAAATTCAATTTTTCTTTCACGTGTTTCTTTGGTTCCACTATATTCATATATTTCAAAGTCTATTTTAGCAATACATATTTTTCTTATTCTATTGGATTTATATGGTTTTAGCACAGTAGTTTTACGCAACTTTCACAACAGATTTCTGAAATGTCATCAGGTCATGTGATCTTCTTGATAAACGCAATTTTCACCAGTAAGCGACATTTTGGAGCAACTTTTTTTCGCAACGCCCTGATGCAAAGCTTCTATTTTGACTGGCGCAACTTTGATATTTAGATTCGCAAAACCAGAGGCGCGTTTGAGCATTTGAAGCGCAAACACATTTCAGAACCACCTGCAAAACCTTGAAGTATAAAATTCGCAGTACAAAATATCCGCTAGTTTCAAGTTCAAGTCTTCGAACGTTGCCATGCATGCAGCAGTGGAGGGTTTCTTGCTGTCAATCTCGTTGTGGTCAATTCAACCGATCACTGCCAATCCGATCAACAACAGCACAACAAACGGATATCCGGATGTACAAGTACAGTTTTTACAGTTTTCCAAGAAGTATTGAAATATTATATTCCAGTACCACCAATGAGTGATTTTACTGTCACAAAAACATCGAAAATTTCAAAAAGGACATCGCTGATCACTTGGCTGCAACCGCAACATCGACAACCAATCAGTAATTGTGCCAAATCGCCTTTCTACACATTGAAATGAGCACAGGTCTGCAGTTCTGTTGATTTTCTCAGTGATCGTGCAGTTGTTCATGTCTTGCAGAACGCCATCAACACGCACACCCGCTGTGCACTGTGCAAGCACATCTGGACACACGCACGCTCAACGTTCGTCTCCGAGCGTGCTCATCGTCAGTCAGCGGGCGCACAAGCGCACAACATCACCGCTGAACACGCGTGCCACTGTTGCAGTGCGCTGCCAAGGGTGGCCGACCAAGGTGTGTGCGCTTTTAGGCATTTTTGAAACTACTTTCATTGCATTTATGTTTGTAGTTGTAGTTTCAGTTCGTGTTAGCTTTTCTTATCTTTCTAGGCTCTGTAGTTGGTTCACTAAAATTTGAGGGATTTTCACAATTTCGCGTTGATAATGACACGAACACGACTAATCGGCATGCTTGTCTTAAAACACCGACAACAAACACTTAATATACAATGTAGTTGATCCACAGCCTTCTGTTTGCTGCTTCTAATAGCAGTTTTTTCCACAAAAATCACAAATAAACGTTTCCAATGCACAAGCCACTCCAGACGAGCGCAGTCTGTGCGACATCTGCATCGCGGGCGTGCAGTACTACAGCAACAGTCAATACAACAACAGCGACTATGCGAACGCCGGCGAATGGATGATGACGGGTAAAATGTTTTCAAAGTTCACTTTCAAAAATTCAAACCAGGCATTTTTTCGCGACAATATGCCAATTCAAGTCCATCAAGTCATTCAGCGACAAGTGTGTGTGTGACCGACAACTCCAATACATCGTCCCCTCTACAGAAATCTTCGAGACGTGCGCGTGTTCCGGCGCACCCGGTGGAATCGAATCAAGCCGACAAGAACGAGAGCGACGTCAGGAGGACTGCGAGACGACGAGCTTGATGTACGCGGATCTGCTTGGAGGCATGCTGCTGAGCGGCGTCGATGCGCGCCTCGTGTGCGAGCTGTACGAGGCGTGCGTGCTTGATGTTGATGTGCAATGGACGTACGCCAGTGAGAACGCCACAGTCTTGGTGGATGGTGATGTTCAAGTGGAGAACACCATTAGTACCGCTGTTGTGTTCGTGTAACAGTTGATTGTTGTTGTTTTGATCGATCACATTGGCTGCATTTCCGCAGAATTATCCAGCCAGCGTAAAACAGCTATAGCATCGTGGTTCATAAATGTCATAAAGCGTTGTTTTGTGTCTTTTGTTTTATCTCGTGTTAAAACTTTGGGCGCTTTCCTATTGTGTTTACTTACAATTGTTGCCATGAGCAACCATCATACCATACGGTCCCCCACACTTGAAATTCAGCATTTTTTCAGCATGTTTAGTGGCAAACGACACACGACTATGTCCGTCCAAACCAGTACTTCTACAGTATAGTTCGGTAGTTTACTATTTTTAGCGTGCTTGCCACAAAAGTTTTAGCAGAACCGATCACAATCTTTTGATGATATATACGCTGAAAACACACGTTGAAACGTTTGCAGAAATATACTAACAACTCTGCGATTAATGCGCGTGACGCAGACACAGGGTGTGGTAAAATGATGTCTCAAAATGAAAAGCGCAGTCGTTGAAAATTAGGAAAACACTTTTGCCTGACCCTGATCATGCGTTTGGGATGTTACTGAAGAAATAAAATGAATTATCGTTTTTGCAGACAAAATGTACAGTTACATTACCGCAGTTACAGTAAACGGTTCTTATGCTGTTGAATATGAAGTGGGTTGCGTACGGCCATGGAAATAAAAAAAAACGCGCGCGTTCTGTTTATCATTTGAACGACTTGTGAACTTTTTTGCGTGTTTTATGAAACTATGAATGAATATGTAAGCACGGCCGCTTGGTGATTGCGAAAGCGATTGACTCTTTTTGCTTTCAATTTGAAAGTCGCTGTAAACACGAAAATATTGCGAAATATTTGTTCGGGATACGAAACAGTTCAAAAACACAAGCACACCCAGCTCAACCAAACTGTGTGTGATGCAGCAAATCGCCTGCTGACTGGCTCACCGAATAAAATGTTTCGTTAAGTTGAGCAAGTTTAGCCAAGAAGCGACTGTGCACTTCTGAATCGATTGCCAACCACGCAAACAGCACCGGCCAACCTTGGCACGTTTTCGAGTCGTTCGTCAGTTTGTAGCCGGTTGTACAAGCGCACTGCGCGCCCTGCGGCGTCATGAAGCAGCTGTGCTTGCAGCCGGCCACCGGGCACAGGTCGCCACGGCTGCACTGTTCTTCCTCGTCCGTCGCTTTCGGGCATTTCGGTTTGCCGTCGCAGAACTGATCGAATGGAATGCAGACACGCAGCGCGCCCGGACATGGACCGTGATCTGGAAAAGACCACGGTGAGACACGTGGCAAAGCAAAGGATAGTGGAACAGACAAACACGTTATCACTCTTTTATTGCTGGATCACCCGAAACTTGCCAAAACGAAATCCTTCAGTGATGAAACTAAACTGCACCTCGGTCTGCGGCATTCAATGCAAACAGCATCAAAAATACACACTGATCGGAACGACCACATGAAGTCAGCGAACGAAAACAATTCCAACAACTTGACAACAATTTTAAAAAAACATTTGCACGTGGTGGTTCCCATCACTGGCAAACCTTTTGGACAGAGTGCCAGAGCGTCGGCGTACGAGATTTCGGTGAGTTTGTTAACGCCGCAGCGTTCGACCGACTCGTCCGACCCGTCGCCGCAGTCGTCCGTCCCGTCGCAGAGCCACTCTTTGAAGATGCAGTTCGCGTTCTTGCACTGCAGTGATGAAACGCAGATGAGGAAAAGCGATGAAATGAATACAACGAAATACAACTCTGCTTGTACAATCAAAGAAATCGAGGTGTACAATCAAAGACGCTGAAACTACAGTAAAAATGTAACTTCTAGACAACCAGTTGATTGGCTGTTTTGAATATGTATAATTCGACGATCTATGGCGCAACTATCTTAGCAACATCTGTAAATTCAGGGAAAAGAAGGAAACCGACACATCCTTCAAAGTTTCGCGACATGACAGTTCAGTCTGTCCCACTAACACGAATGTGATTCGGCTGGCAAGTGCTGGCGGTCAGTCCGCAGCCGCGTGTCGGCTCATCCGACCCGTCGTCGCAGTCACTCTGGCCGTCGCATTTCCACTGAATCGGAATACACGCGCCGGTGTCGTGGCATTGGAAGAATTTGTTCTGGTCGCACCTGGATTGGGCGAGAGTAAAACTGGAAGACTGGGAGACTGGAAAACAACGCAGTCAGGTGAGAATGAATTTAAAGAGAGTTTTGAAAATGACCCTGTTTTCTTCGCTGATCGTCGAGACAAATTATTATAGGAACTGCCATCTTGTTCTGCGTTATTTGTCATCAAAAGCTGACGTAGTGGTGTGTACGTAATCGCGTGTTCTTCTGGCAAAACCAGGCATTTGTCCCAATCAACCAAATTGTGTGTGTGAAGGTTCTCTGCATCTCGAGCTCGAGCCAGCAAGTATCAGAAGCATCGGAGGAGGGGTCGCCTTGGGTGTGATACGACCCTCTCGAAAACCAACAAAAACTGGAAAACCCCAAAGCACTGGAATACCGTTGACTCTCCGGCTTTATGCCGCAGTCATCCTCGTCTGACCCGTCCGGGCAGTCAGAGTGGCCGTCGCAGTGGCGCTCCAGCGGGATACACTTGCGATTGTTCGCACATCTGTGAAAGCACAAAAGTTGACGCAACATGTTCCAGCCAAGACAAAACGTGTCCCCACTTGCTCTTCGGCAAAACTGAAAATCCAACTGGCTTCAAACTCTATCAGCTGACTCGACACAAAAGCTTCCCCCCAAATTTCTCAGAAAATAAACTCGTATCAGCTTCACCTGTACTCGGAAGCGCCGCAAGCGACCGGTGGACATCTGTTGTCGTCCTCATCCGTGTTGTCATAGCAGTCGTTGTCACCGTCACAGACCCAGTAGGTCGGCACGCAACGGCCATTGCCACAACGGAACTGTGTCGCCGAGCAAGTGGTGTTCTCGCAGTGTCTGCAACAGATCGACGTTCGTTTGATTTGCTGTTGTTTTATTTGTTGATGTTTGCGTTTGTGCAGAGATTTTGTTTCAAATAACCCCACTTTGCGGCCGTGAAAATGGAACGCTACATGGATGACATAATTCTCGTCTGAACAACAACATTCTCGCTCGACCACAATAACCGCCGAAAGTCGAACAGCGCAGACAACTTGTTCGCAGCCACTACCACACGTCTGCCCTGTCCACTCACTGCGGACTCTCGTCGGTGCCGTCGCCGCAGTCGTTGTCCGAGTCGCACTTCCACTGTTCCGGCACGCAGCGGCCGTTCTCGCACGGAAACTTTTTCGCGCCGCACGTCGGCTTGGTGCCGTTCGGACAATGCGCCAAGTTCTCATCGGAATAGTCGCCGCAGTCGTTGTCGCCGTCGCAGCCGTAATCCTCCGGGATACAACTGCAGAAATGGCCGAGTGGGAATTAGAGATGGCGTGATTGCTGACAGAAATGTTATATATTCGCATTATCCGCTGTCAAAGAACACGACACGGTTTTGTACACCAACTGGCATGGTTTTATTTCACGATTGGAGTTATGTTATCCACAGTATTTTGAAAAAAACGACACAAGCAGCGAGCGGCCTAACGATGAAAGCAGCCAGTCAGCCAGCCATTTACGTTGCCCACAATTGAACACACAACCGACCGTTTCGTGTTCTCGCATTGTATCTGCTTCGGCGGGCACGTTTTCGGTTTCGTGAACGGCTTGCCATCCTTCATTTCGTCGCTGTTGTCATGACAGTCGTTCTCGCCGTCCCAGCGCCACTCCTCGAGGATGCAGCGGCCGTTCGCGCACTGGAACTGGTTGCTCTCGCATTTGTGGTCGTCCGTTTCCTGGAGAGCAGTTTTTTTCTTTTTTGCATTTTTTATTTTCGTCGTGCGCTATTTTAGAAATGAATGCAGGTATCATTGAAAAACAACCATGCGCCAAAAAAGCGACTTCATAAAAAATTTTAATGTTTCCGTAACATGAAAAATGATTTGAAAAAATTCACGAAGTTTCGCTAGCTGATAGGCGGCACTCCACTCCAGAGTGCATGATGAGCAATCAGCGACCGTCACAGGAGAACAAGATCGACTCGACGCTCTGTAGTACCTTCGGATTCTTCACGCAGCTCTGGTTCGAGTTCTGACCGATTTGATAGCCGAACCCGCAGAGGCACTGCTTCTTGAACTGCAGGTCTGACTGCGACGTTGATGGCGCACCGGAGGGCACGTGCACGCACAGATGCTCACAGCCCCCGTTGTCAACCGCACACGAACTCGGTAGATCCTGGAAAAAGGGGCACCAACACGTGAACGGTAGCAAAAAATACACAAACTGTAGGCATTGACACACGGAAATCATGGGCATTTTCTGAAAGCTATCTCCATAAATTTTAGCGGTAATCCCTCACTACATAATATGATAAAATCGCTTAATCCCGACATAATCACTCGCTGTAAAATCGGTGAATTTCCTATCTCTGTAGGTTTACAACTTTTGTTAAGTATAGCTTTTTCACACCGGACTGCAGTCGAATACAAGTAGGCCAACCCACTTCTTCATTTATAACTAGGGTTGGCAAAATACCGTTTTTTTCAAATCGTGGTAAAAAAAACCTGTATTTTTACCGGTAAAATTACGGTAATTTTACCGGAAAAAAACGAAAGGCAAAAAGTTGTAAACACCCACATATTTTTCGCAGCCGACTTTAAACTTGAACCGGGTTTTGTGAAAACAACTTTCAGAATGCTTTGTTCAAAATATCGTGCACCAACAAAGAAAATAAATTATGTTTGGGCTTGAAAACTCAAAAGGTCAGCAATAAATCGAACATTACCTTTTGCTTAATCGTTTATATTCCACCAATTACACAGGAAAAAACCACAGCTTTTTCACTGGACAGTCTTTGGTCACAATAGACGAACACAATTTGCTGCAATAACGCAATTAAACCGAATTTAGAGTCAGATCAAAAAGAAAACAAATCAGTAACTGTGGAAGAAAGACAATTTTGAGCGACATTTGGAATTTTTGAAGTTTTCAGCTCAGCTTGGCAGCTCCAGCCGATTCTTGCACCTCGCTTAACAGTTCTTTTAAAACATCAGTGTCAACTTCGTCATCATATTTTTCTTGGTCGCAGATTTTCTCATTTTCTCATCAAAAATGATATAAAAACTCAGAGTCCGAAATTGAAAAAAACCGGAAAAATACGAAAAAAACCGGAAAAATACAGAAACGGTCTTTTTCCCGTTTTTTTCAAGGCACCAATTTTTGCCCTGGTAAAAAAACGCGTATAAATACGTGTTTTTTTACCGGTAAAAAACCGGTATTTTTACCATGCCAACCCTATTTATAACACTCAATGCAATGCAATCAATCAATCAACAAAACAAACACAACAGAACCCCAATCCCAAAATCGTTCACCTCACTTCTCAAGCACTGGTATTCCGCAGCCACAGAGTTTGGTCTTACCTGTGAGCGCAGGAACGGCTGTGCCTCCAGGGCACACGCCTTCAACCCGAGAAAGCTGTGCTGTTTCACTGATTCTCTGACGGTCGTCGCAAATCCACCAGTGATCGGCACACGACGCAACTCGGCTGGGCGACCGTTCACAAAATAGAAGTAGCCTGAAAATTGACCCGACGTTTTTTGCAAGGTTTGCCACGTATGTATTGACAGCTGTTCATGGTAGCAAATTTCAAGCAAGCAAAGCTGGTGGTGCATTCGAAATGAAACCACGAACAAAACGACCGAATCCATAAGTGTCCAAATCTCCACCCCCCCCCCCCATAGAACCGACCGTTCATAATCGACACGCCACTGGGCAGCGGTGGCGGCTGTATGGGCACTTTTTTTGCGTTCTTGCCGTCGAGGTCGGCGCACATGATGTGCTCGAGCACGCTGTCGCCCCAGCAGAGTCGCTCGCTGCGAAAGTCGATCGTCAGGCCGGAGGGCACGCCGAGCTCGCTGCTCTTCACAACGACGCAGTTCTCGCCAGCGCCGTCGCAGCGCCAGATCTTCGCGTTGCGCTTGCCGGACGCTGCTGTTTCGTCCTTCGGAGGCGACTGCGGCCGTGTGGAGTTCTTTGGTGGGTGCGGCGGGGTCGCCGACGCGGACGAGGGCGCTGTGCCGCCGCTGCCTTCCGAGATGAACAGGTAGCCTGGAAGACGGTGACAATGGCAATGGCAATGTGGCACAATACAGAGCTCGACAAATGAAGAAAGAACGGGATCGGAGTTGCAAGAAAACATCAGACGAGCCAAGTACAAAAAACCAAAAAGTACCAAGTACAAGAAAAAACCAAGTAGAAAATGGCCAGAGACCTCTCAACGGGTGTACAGCGACCGAGACAGGCTCTTCAAAGCGAGTCGGCAGTTTGCGATGTTTCATGGGGTCGTTGACGTGCACCACCTCGACACTCTTGCGGATGTTGTCAACGTAGTACAACACTTGCGACAGCCAGTTGTATGAGATCGATACTGCGCCGTCGTTGTTCGTGACCAGGACTTGCTGCAAACATTGTGCACAACGATGAACGTGCTGTTGCGACATGCAGTGGGTTGGGTTAAATGAAAATTATAATGTGAAACTGCACACTGACACAGTCAAGAACTGCTATGACTGAAGGCAGTGCACTCTGTTAATTGTCTAAAATACTTGCTAGAAGGGCTTTATTACGACCTGAACAAGAAGCCACCTTACACCACTCAAAATAGGTGATTGCCCAACCAACAAAAAACTTTCTAACCGAGCGCTACAAAATGAAAACCAACATGTTCAAGTAAGTGAGCTAAACCTTTTCAACATTAACCTGAATGCTTTCGCCATTGATATTCATCTTGTGTATGACATTGTCCATGATGTCCACAAAGAAGATGCGTCCATTCAGCACGTCACACGCGACATCGAAGTACATGCCCTGTGACCTGGTACTCGGCGTTGAGTACGGTTGGATGGCGTCACTAAACACTTCGTGGTCGGGGAGAATGCCACGGATCAGCTTGGTACTGCTGAACAGAATGTATTCGGTCGATCCTGCAGCAACAGAGAAGTGATTTGGTTGGATTCAAATGATATTCGCTGATTCGTTACAAACACTAAAAATACAAAACGTCGAACAAGCAGCACTGCAGTCAGGTGTTAAAAACTCTGTGCAAAAGGCGACCGGTGTTCAAGTGATTTAAAACCACGACCAACGTTGACAGGTCTTTCCATCGCTCCTCAACCGTTTGCCGAATGAGCACGCACAGCGCGCCGCAGTGGAAACGGAATTGGGCAGCTTGGTGATCACACACAACTCCTGGCAGCCGCCGTTGTTGTTTTCGCACGGGTTGCTGCAAAGAAACGTTGCAAAATGTCGTTCACTACACTCGCAGCTATTTGCTTGCTGTCTGGTTTAGTGGTTTCCTAGTCTGAAGATCGTCCACTCTGCTATGACACAAGAACACCGCAATATATTGTACGGTCGTATATAAAGGTTAGTACCACAGCGCGCACGTAATCGCATGGGTTCGTTGGTCATTCATTCTGCTGTGCTACTACAAACTGCACTACTGTCTTCAGACGGATTTCGTTTGGACAAAATGTTTACTCTGCATCCAAAATTTTAATTTTCCCAACAAACAAGCGCGCTCACCGAATGGTAATTCCGAGACACTGCGAGTGAGTGGGCGTCAACTGGCGGAACTCGTGGAAGGCGACAATGCCCATCGGATAGACGTTGTTGGTCTTGTTCTGCCACAGCAGTATCGAGGGACCACCGAACTTCTCGACCTTCATGACGCCCAGCTTCGTCCAGTCGTTCCAATAGATGTAATTGTCGAACAACGTCATGCCGAACGCGTGTGGTACGTCCTTACGGCCATGGGCGACCTTCATTTAAGCGAATGAACTCCATTAAAACTGCGCAATGTAATTCAATCAAAATGCAACAATATGTCCGGTAAACCGCGCTCCAGAACTATTTTCCGGTCTTTTTGGAATTGATCAACCTGTTTTTTTTTCGAAGCGAGTTGTGTCCTTCTCCCCCAAAAAGGCAAGCGACTCATTGGTTGACCTATTCCAAAAATAACCTTGGAAACGGGTTTATCAGAATAACCAGGCATCATTTTCGCCAATAAAACAAAATTATCCTCAATACGTACGAAAAAAAGCATTTCCCATCTATCTATAGTTGATGTTCATTCTGCAGCAAACAATTTTCAGCTTACCATTCGCCGATCCTTTCCATTGTAGTCGACACTAGCAATGATGTCACTCTTCGGATCGCAGAAGTACACCCGTTTCGCCGGAATGTCCAGCGCAACGCTGCTCAGCTGGTAGAGACGCTCGGTGATTAAGACACGTCGGTTGCCGCCGTCCATCGTCGCTGTCTCCAGTTTATTCTCGTCCGTGAAGAACATCACACTAAAAAAATTAAACAGTCCCCTGACAGCACCTGCTTCACTTGCTACGAATTCGTAAAGCTCCGCTTAAACGCAGGCAGTCACCTAGATGTGTGGGGTCCGGCATTTCCGTGTCTCACATCTGTTCCATGCCATTGTGGCAGTTTTTTGTGAGTTTACGATCAAGATAGTACAGGATGGTCGATAAGTCCACGACGCCCCAACCTCACCCGCGTATTGGATCAACGCCAATATCGATGGGCAATGTGAGATTGTCAGAGATGACCGTTTGCGAGTAAGTGCCCTTGTAGTTGGAAATGTCGATTCGCCGTGCCCCGGTTTCCACAATGTACAACGTGTTTGAGATCCAGTCAACCGCAATATTCCTCGGGTAGACCAGACCGGTTAACGGCAGTTTCTTGACATCGCCAACAAATTCACCCTAAAATTCGAAATTTTATTAATTTTACTCTGGTGTATCGTACGAATCTGTTAGAACACGGAAACGTGGAAAGTGAGTTAAGAGAAACCATAAAACTTCCGCATAATCTGAATTTGACTGCACCGTGAAGATGCAACGAATGAACACAACTAATTCAAATACGCAGCCATCAGCGAACGCTGGCAAAAACAAGCACAAACATTCTCGTCAATCTCAGTGGACCAAATGCTGTGTGTCACTCGTTCTGTGTAAAAGAATATTCGATCACGGAAGTCGTAGTCGACGCCGTAGATGAACTCGCCACTGACAAGTTTCTTTGCTGAAAATATAGACATTCATGAATTTCATGATTGTCAGTTGTGCCCGTCAGAATACGGTGATCAAGAATTTTTGAATTGTTATTGATCGTGTCCGCATACGTGAATCAAAATTTGACAACGTCCATCCAAAATAAAATAAGAGAAACACTAATGCTCCAGAATCCGCGACCAACCAATATCGGGATGAGTGGGATCGGTGGTGATTTTCTCATTGGCCGGATCAATGCGGTAGAGCCCCTCGCGGCGTGCGACGAACAGACGCATCAGGTTCTGATTCTCCGAGAGACAGTAGCTGCGTGTGTTTGGCGAGCTGGACGACAGCGAATAGCAGGCGCCATTGCAGGAACAGCGAAAGCCGGGGTGCGTGTTCTTGCACTGTTGGTCGCAATGGCCCCATTCAGAGCATTCGTCAATGTCTGCACAGGCAAACGTGCACTTTTGGGGGGGGGGGGTTGGTTGGTAACATCGGGCAGTCATTGCGCTCACAATCGGTACGCGTTTCAAGTGGTCGACCACTGATGCCCACATTTTTTTTCAAATTTCAAATCACACAGTGGCCCAAACAAAACTGCTGGTTATTTGACACCAGGGATACACATTTGATTCACGATCAATATTCGGCGTCAAGAGGGTTGCCAACACCAGCTGGCACGTCCTTGTGCTACATACAGTACACGAGTGTGTGCCCAAGCAACTGGTCGTCTCCAACACAGCTGTTCATCAGTTCAGTTGTTAATACTAAAAAAGAGAAACGCACCAATGCACGTGGTGCCGGACAGCGGGTCTGGTTTATAGCCAAATGGACAAGTGCAGTTGCCGCCACTTGGCGACGAGACGCATTTGTACTGGCAGCTCATGCTCGCACACAGGGATCGCGCTGAAAATTGAAACAAGTAATTTGAGATTTCAGAAATTAACGCCAAAAAGAACTCGGTTTCATGCTACAGTGCTGGAGTCCAATTCAGCAGACCCCAAGACCGTGAGACGCACAAAATCTAGCGAACAGAAAATTCTAATTCACAAGTTTCTTGCTGGTTCAATCCGCTCTGGTTACAGTTCCAGACTGAATTGGCAGAAACAAGTAGAGCAAATCTCGAAATTCAATGCTGTCCAGCCAGATCCGTTGCAAACATATAGCAAATGGCCAGTGTCTCAACAACAACGAAAACGAACGAACAGCAGTGTGCCTCGTCAGTGCCGTTGGCGCAGTCGTTCTTGCCGTCACACAGTCGGTCCATGTCGATGCAATGACCGGACGTGTCGCCGCACGCGAACTGATTCGGCGGGCACGGGTAGAACGAGCAGCCGAGCTCGTCGGAGCCGTCGCCGCAGTCGTCGTAATAGTCGCACTGGTAGCGTTTCGGTTGGCAGCGTTTGTTCTTGCACTGGAACTCGTCGTCGGCGCACTCTTGGTAAACTGCAACGAAAACATTCCTGTTGAGCTCTTTATGTTTATATTCGATTTTGTGTGCACCCGAAACGTAGGTGTACACAGTCAGTCAGACAAATCGCTGAAATAGTGTGATTATTATTCCTTCGTTGACGAACTACACCAAGTTCTACCTATCTGCCTGCGAACCTGCCTGTCTGTGTTGTCCCACCATAAAAATGATGCCGATGAAATTGTTCATCTGTTCATTTGGTGAATTGCTGCCGTCCACAGTGTAATTGAAAATGAGCATTATGCAAAACCGATTCCAATAAAAAAGCGTGTATTTGCGAACCGCAGTCCTTCGGCTCGTCGGACTGATCGGCGCAATCCGGCGAACCGTCGCATTTCCACGACTTCTGAATGCATTGTTTGCCGTCGTCGCATCGGAACTGATTCGGATAGCATGACGTGTGATTTGGACCTGAAAAGAAAATCAAGTGTTTTCGTTTGTTACTGTCCGAGTCGAATAAAGAATGACGGAAATCCATAAAATTAGGGTTCGATCAATATGGCGTACCGCATTCAGCCTCGTCCGATTCATCTCGACAATCGATATACCCGTCGCACTTTTGTGTTTCATTGAAGCACTGTTTACCGTCGGAACATTTGAACAGTTTCGGTTGATTGCAATCGCGCACCGCTGTAAACGAAGCAAAAATTTCAGTGAGATGGTTGCCAAAACTCCGTAGCACAGTGGTTTACAATAGTCGCTCGCCTCGTGTTCTTTGGTGCGCTATATAACTTTAAAAAAATGTGGCGAAATTTAAAGACAACAATGAAGTTTGCACAGAAAACGGTGTCCATTGTGGCATCCTCAAACTCGAGTTCACATTAAAACCCTAGCATAAACCCCGTTATGAGACTTCAAAACCCCAACGCTTTGTGCTAGCAGCGAAAAGCAAAAAAAAATCAAGATTGCTAAACCGTCACAAATCGTAATCACAGTTTCGTTGCAAAACCAATACGACGCAAGCGCCACGCTGCGACTTTTACTGAGTGGTTACAGTTTCAAAAAAAAATCATTCGAAGCTGTTTGTTTCTTCATTCTTTTCTTATTTATTGAATATTGCTTAAAAACAACAACAGCAGAATTTTTGTTTTTCGATCTACATTTCTACATTTTTGATAAAGCACAATTTGCTTGTGTATTTTCAAGTCTGGTCTGATTTGTTCTGTCTGCATGTGGAGTTGCCCAATCTTTCGACAACTTCAAGGAACACAAAAAAACGAACGGCAGTTTTTCTCGTCCGATTTGTCGTGGCAGTCTTCGATGCCGTCGCACTGCTTGTACAACTCGATGCAGCTGGTCGCGTTCCAGAGATACCTGTCGCAGCGCCACTGCTCCTCTTTGCAGCCGGGGTGGTCTGCAAAACGTGACAAACCATTCTTTCGGTTGGCATTGTTGCACACAGATAAATTCGACCTGGTTGGTTTAGAAACAAAATGCAGACAGAAACAAACTAATTGCATTTTTACACTGTTTCTTTTTATTATAGGAGCTTTTGGCAAGTTTTTTCCTTGAATAATTTCAATGCAATAATAAGTTGTCAGTGTTCTCGCCTTCCCTGTCCTGTAGCTCTTCAACGAAAACTTTCTCATGTTTTTTATGCATCGCTGAAACGTTAATTTTGTGCAAGTCAGAGAGTGGCAAACATCTTTCCCGTGCCAGTGTCACTGACGGCACATAGTGTCCAATTGTACAAATCACACAATTGTGTGCGTGGTGGACAATAACTGAACACAAAAGCGTTTCAATAATGCACAGGGTCAAATGTTCAATGCAAAGGTCTGACTTTTATTTAATTCCCAATTTCAATTCTTCTCTCAATCAGAATGCAAGCAAGCCCATGCGTTTTTTGTGCCATCACGTCCCACGGATTATGCAGCACTGACGAGAGTTTTACTTTCTGTGTTGGACAAAACTGGAAAAAATAACCCACTGAAGTTTTTTAATGTATAAAATTGTATTAATTTAATGTATTTAATTGAATCATTTTAAACGCAGCGATAAATTTAGTTTATACACATTGCTTTACATTGCAAGTGTGGTGACTTACCAGAATAGTCTGAAAATTGAAAGAGGTGAGTTGTGTGAAAGTCTGCGTGGGTGTTCTGCATGGTTGTTTACCGTTGTTTACTCGATCATACGATGATCATGTGTGTGTTCTTCACTTCTTCGACAAACTTTAACAAACACACAAACTGAAATCACTTAAAAAAGAATGTACCGGTAGACCTTGGCAAAACTGCACCACACACTTCGCCTTTGGGCAAAAACTTGCAAACAGCTGATCAGTTCTAAAAAACAGAAATGCGTATGTTACGCCAGATAGATTTTTGCGGCGAAACTGATTTGCGTGTTTTGCAAATGCTGCTGAAAACAGCTAACATGCGCTGTATTGCATCTCGTTGCCCACCGCGTCACTTATTGGCTCAGTCATGGCTGCTTTCATTTTTTTGCTCTCAGACGAGCGTGTACTTAAGAAATGCACACCAAGTTTGACTGCTAAATAACGTCTTTGTGCTCAATTTGACAATGGTGATTCCTCCGATTTGTTTTAGCTTCAAAAGTGGTTTTATCAAACGACGTTGGTCCCATGCGATAAATGTTTCAAATGAAAGCATCATTTCTCTCGCTCGCACGAGCAACAAAAAAACACTCGAAAGTTATATTCATAGCGTTTTGCTACTGAAATACTGCAATGTTTATTGTGCGTTCGTTCAGCATTGTGCAACAGACACAATCAAAGATATTATTGATAAAAAACGGCACCGCGCGATTTTTCGCGTATTTTGTTGCAGCAGTCAAATGTACGGTGTGAAAAATTGACTTTCAAAATAGCACTGCTGCGGCATGGTCATGAATTGCGTGTATTCCTGTGTAGTTTTTTGAATCACGTGAAATTGTTGCTGCCATATGAGAGCACCGATTTTATACGGCGGCAATAAATGCACCTTACGATGTTGTGTTTGTTTTGTTGTTAATTTCTCGAAAAAAGGCGTTGAAAGCGCCGTCGTGCGGATGTTGTTTTACGATTAATCGCTTTGTTGCTCGAAACAGACTTCATGCGGTTGTGTACACAGCACCGCAACTACTTTTTTGGCTGTGTAACGTGAAAAAAACGGAAAACACATAAATTCGCGCGTTTGCTATGTATTATGTACCTGCGAGCGCAGAAACAAATTGCTTCCAAGCAAGGTCGTTGGTTTAGCAGAGGGGTGGCGGAGAACTGGTACCCGGAGAACTGGTCCTCTGACAATTCTGTCCGTGATTTGTAATTATTTGTTATTTATATTTAATTAATAAATGAAAAAGAAGGGATTTTTTGATAGGCTTATCGGGTGTGTCGGCAACGTGGATTTAATAAAATAGGAACATAATCTCGCTTTTTGCGTTTTTTGCTAGGATATTTTGAGACTGCGTTTGGAAATGTGAAAAAATTGAAAAAATTGCGAGATTAAAAAATTCCGAGTGCAAACCACTAAAGCGCAATTGTTAACACATGTAAATTGCACAACCGAAAAAACACCAAAATCGGTCATACAGAATTAATACTACGGGTTCAGTTCCACCGTTTGTTTCATTATGTTTGGCAAAATAACTGACGATAAAATGAGTGCACAAGAATTGATGATTTTTTTAAACCCTCAACAAAGCAGCAATACGGTCCAGCGAGATCCGATTCCAATTGAAAAAGCCCCCAAAAATAACACTGTCTCCCAAATAATGTCGATATGTTGAAATCGACCAAATTACGAAAAAAAAACTGGAAATGCACAAAAAACCATTTTCAGTGTCTGGGCGCATTACATGCCATTCAGTTTCATCGGAGTTTCGTGATTTTCGCAAAAAAAGGAATGGCATGGGATGTATTCATGTGTTGAAACGGTTTCTCCAATCAAGCAGAAACTTAGCTTTCAGTGCAACGACCAACAAAACGTGCGGTCACAGACTTGAGTTGACTTTACCAAAACGACTTTTTCAGCAGTACTCACGGCAATTCAGTTCGTCCTCGCCGTTCGGACAGTCGGAGCCGCCGTCGCAGCGCCACGAGGCCGGCACACAACGACCGTGGTTGCAGCGGAACTCGTCGCCGGAGCACTCACCCGTCGGCCGAATGTTCACCGTTAACCGTGATGGGCCCGCTGAAAGAGTAGTTTTTAGTGTTAGGCACTTCTTGGAAACTTATGAAGACTTTAAAAGTCTCAGTACAAAAATTGTTTGTAGTGCTGCTTCATTGAGAAATGACTCTTTTAGACTATCCCAACATTCAATCACTCGATCACGCCCTGCGATTTTCTGTCGCTCCAGCTTATTTGCTATTATTGATTTTTTTCGGAATTATGGTTTGCTGCATAATGACAACCACACTGACCACATAACCGACGACACATAAAGCCGTCATAACGTGAAAAACGAAGAACGTTTACTGGCATAAGTCAAAAGTAAACTTTTTTTGTAATTCTTGTTTACAAATAACAGCAATAACTCCACAGCTCAACAGCATCGTTTTGGCTAGCTGTTGAATGTTGTGTTTGTGCGCCTAAATCGTTCTTCGAATTCCAATTTTATTGTTTGTTTAAATTTGCAAACTCCCAAGATAACAATACAACACACAAATTCCAGCGTGAATTACGGTAAAAAAGCATTCATATGATACCAAATTTTTAATCGTAAGACAGAAGGAGGACATTCCATGACTATCGTAATTTTGACAATCCAAAACAGGAAAACTTCAAAAACGAACAAAACACTCACGTGTAACGAGTCCCTGCGGGTTGACGGCCCACGTCAGCTGTGACTGCAGCGGCGCGATCAGCACGAGAATGATAAATAATATCCAGAGGCAAGAATGACACATTGACCCGACAAAGTGCCTTGTTGACGTGCAATAGCGATCGTCAACTGGCGTCTGATGTCCGTGACAAGAGTTCGATTGTCTCGTGTGACCGCTGCGGCTGGCGGTCAAACAGCGCATCATTGTTGCACTGAATTTGTTGTTTGGAAGTACTTCAGCTTGAATCAGTGAATGAGTCCTGCAGCTCAGGTGGCCACGGGGCCAATCCTGTTCGAATGTGCGGGTTCTTTTATTTGCGAGGTTTGTGTGCCCACATATGTGCCGCACACCCTGAAAATGTTGACGGGACTGAACACACACACTCATCAGATGGAATCTAAAATTATGCTTTTTAACATGTGGCGCTGCCATGGAGCTGAATACATCCGGATAATGATGGAACCCTGATCACACACGGTGCTTCTGAGTCACGCAATCACGTGCATATGTAAAATCAATGAATTTTTAAACTTGCAGCCTGCCAGAAAATTGTGAAAATGAGATTAGTTGAGATTGCAAAAATAAACAATGAAATTGTGCCATAATTCCCGTAGAACAATTGGCAAAACAATTTTTTGGCAAAAAATGAAGAAAAAAACTTTTGCATTGCGTTCATTTGACAAATGTGAGAACGAAAATGTTGAAGTTGGATATTGTGTTGCTTTGGCGTAATGGGTGGGACTGTACGTTGTGTTGATTGGCACAATAAAACACCATTTGTATGGTGAATAGGTGCGTTTTGTAGTGGAAAAAATAATAACAAACGCAAATCAAGTATGCAAAAACAGCAAATAACAGATGAATGCTGAATTGTTGGTGTATTTTGTGGCAAGAGGTCAAGTCAAGCTGTACAACTGAAAGATAACACAGAAATATCAAGTGGGAGCCAAAACACAACAATCAATGTGATGGTCACCTCAATATTTCACTTCTGCAGTCAGCCAACTTCTAACATCCAAAGGTTGGAATTCCAATTGCAAAGAAAAACTGAAAAACAAGAAAGTTTTTCATTTTTCAAAATTATGAGAGGTTGTTTGAATACGATATCAGCTGTACAGTGCGTCATACCAGCATTATGCAAGTTGTTGTTCAGTTGTTGTGCATTCGGTTTATTGCGCCAAAATGCAGTACTTTGCTGTATCTCTTGTGGGTTTTGCAGAATGTAAGTTTTCAGGCCACTGACTCAAGACGCTACGTTTCGTGTCCAACACTCCAGCTATTTTCAAACTAAATATTCTTAACAAGTACAATGATAATGATAACAGTGCACGTGCAGTCGGGGTCGAAGCCGATGAGTGAGTCTGCTCTGTGCTGCTGAGAAAATTACCCGCATGCACCAAGCAACGTTGTCTTTTGTCTGCGAAAATACACAACAATTATCGGGCAAAAAGTTTCCAATAATATTCAACTCAGCCTCAGAACGTGAGACGGGGCATTTCTGGCGTATTTTATCTCAACAAAAGCGCATATTGTGTTATTTATTGTTATAATTATTATGACTGAAACCGAACGACAACAACAACAACCAGTCGGTAACGCACTGTAAAATGGAGAAAAACAGCAAAAAAAAACGTCGACACCGCAACAGACGCACACAGTGTCGAACGTGTTGTAACCGAAGCGCCCACAGGTAACACATACGTTTCGTACAAAAGTTACGCAGAAAATGTTTGTAGACGGAACGGGACTGACTGACTGACTGTGCGTGAGTCTTCGCGAAAATCGACTTACAGCGCGCTCGCGCGCATCAACAGAGAGAGAGATGCAAAATCAAAAGTGCGTGCGTGCGGTAAACGTTGAATGTTGTGCTGTTGTCGTGGCTGGAGTCAACAGGCATGCGCACAAGGTATTCACCACTCTCGCGCTACAAGAACAAGCTCCACCCAAAGAATTATGTAAATCACACCAAATAATGTGAAGTGAAAAAGAAAAAATAAGAATCATCCATTTTAAGGACTGTTTTTCAATTTACTTGCAGTCAAGGCTTCGGTTAGGTGCACAATTTCAGAGGGAATTTTAGGAAGTGGACCAAACACTGTGATCACCCTCAGAACGTCTCGCTTAGTGTTGATCGCGCTGTGCAACACAACACAACGTGGATTTACGAACACAACTACACAGAAACGTATTCATTTTGTGCGCATTCGTGTGTTGTGTGTGTCCGTAAAACGTGAGAGATCTGATTGCTGAATAGCCAATATACAGTCTGATCTGAAAGGATGGACAATCTCCAAACTCGCTAGAACATTGCGCAACACGGCCGAAACAGGAGGAACTTTTTGGGCAATGATTCGATGCCAAGGGCCCGTTTTATAAAAGCTTAGTAGCACAAAAGTGCTGCATCACTGCGCGTCTGAATGAAAACATGAAACATCATAGTCCCGTTTTTTAAGCAAACTGATTGACACATGTGTGCTTTTCAATGTGATGTAAGCAACTTGAAATTTGTCGATTCGTGAATTTATTCAGGAGCTCGGCAGTACAACCCTATTGGACTGCTAAGTTTTATAAAACTAGACCTAGGAGCCCCAAGTGAACTCAGCAGCCTGCCCTGAGGCCGATGAGAGACCATAAATTGATTTTTGACGTTCATCACGACATCACATTTATTCATCGCAAGTCTCGAGAAGTGATGGTAATTTAGAAACCGTTATTGTCCAATGGGTTTAACCAAATTCAATTTGGATTGAAATCGTCCAGGAAATTTGAAAATTGCATGTAAACAGCATTCAACCACCCTGTTTGGAAAAAAACAATCCTTAAACCTGTTATCATGATCATTCATTAAAATGCTAATCCTTGCTCTGACACCACATGGTCCTGTCACTTGTTTTTGTGCTCCACTGCCTCATTGACGTTTTCGATTATGAGAATGACGCCACGTGACGCTCAGCCAGAGCCAAGAAAACAATGAGCACCGCGCAATACATAGTGATTAGTGAGTTACTCGCTTGCGATAATGAATTATGACAAAGTGGATAGAAACAGTGGAAAAACGATAATAATGAAAATAATAACAACAGAACATGCGTACAACAACAGTGTGGTACGTGAAACGAAGACACACATGAATGGTGCATCCTTGCATCGAAATACATTCAACAGTGTTTGTTACTGAGTGTACGGGCTAAGTCTAAATGCACGTGGAAACACAACCAGGTCGATGGGACTAGCAACCAACCAGCGTATTGATAGATTTTAAAATGGATATAACACAGTATACACTGGTGAACATGTGACCATACACGCGGTGCAACCAACATGCAGTGTCACAACCATGTGTGTGCAACACTGCACTACCAACGCACGCACTGTATGCGCAATCATCAAACACGAATAAAAATATGCAAACCGTTATCGACCTCCACTGTTTCCACGTATTTATCCTGCATCCCCATCACGTGTTCTGCACACACACACACACACTGGTGATTAGCACACACGCACAACACAAACACACATGCACTGTGTTGCAGAAACAAGATTGTAAATGTAACGTGTACCGTTTTTGCGATTTGACTGGCGAGAATTTCGAGGGCTAACCAATTAAGACTGTGTTGATTGTGTGATTCGATGGACTCTTGATGGTGTGTTCCACTCAATGTCAAAAGCGGTGGGTTGTTAAAAATTTTAACCGTGAACGAGGCTTTCGACATTTTTTCTTTAAAATTATTCAACTGAAGTTTGTCTCTGTGGAACTTGAATGTCGTGAAGAAAAATTATGAAGAACAAATTGAACGCCGCACTACCAAAAACGTGATTGCAAATCTCACTTTCTCAATATGGTTGTGTGAGCCCGTAAACAGCAGTTCCAATCGATTCTTTTTAAACGTCCTTTCATGGTTTTTACGTTTCACATGATATGGGAAACCAGACAATAACAGGTTGTTCGTTTTTTTAATAGAACTTCCTGTCATAAAATCTGATAAAATATTATTATGAATAAATACTGACAATAAAAACCACAATGAGGGGGATGAAACGACGTCAAGTGGCCACTCTACAATGCACAACATCATATGCCAGAGTTTCAAACGCGTTTTCGACTTTCAACAATGCAAACGGCGTCCTGTTTTTGCCCGTTCCGAATCACGTCATGGGCAGGTTAGAGAGCGAGCAAAGTTTAAAATAATGCTCAAGTGTGTGCGTGTCTGTTTATGCGATGATTCTGAAGGTTTTTTGAAAAAAACCGGTTCTGATCCGGCGTGTACCATGTTTCGCGTGTCAGTGAACATCAATCACCGTTTCATGAAGTTCGCTGACAGGGAGAATTTTTTGTTCTCATTTAAAATTTGTTATCTATTTGCTACAGAACAAATTCTTCGACTTTAAATAAAAAAAACGTCATTCTCAAAAGGTTTGGTGCTTCCTGCCGGGGATTGCTTGTCAACAAGTTTGTAACGGAATCTTTAGAGAAGCACTAAAAACGAAAACCAGAGCCACTTTCTGGATTCCATGAACTTGAAAACAATTTTACAGATTTTTCAATTGTAAACACATCAAAAGTCAGACAAGTTCAAATTTCATCAAGTTATTTACCAAGTTCAAACAAGTTATTCAGTAAAAAATCGGTGTTCACCAAACAATAAGAATGAATAAAATTAAAACCAGAATGCTAACTTTGGAAAAAAAGCAAGTGATATTTTGAGGAAAACAAGAAAAATGCAACAACCATGAATGAATAGAGCAAAAACAAGAAGATGCAATCTGATCATGCGATCCTGAGATTTGACAACAATCAAAAATGTCACAACCTTTAATTATTCACGCTGTGCTGAATTTCTTAACAAAAAAACAGACTCTCTTGATTGCAAAGAAACGTAAATCGATCAACGATTGTTATTAATTTCATTGTTCGTTCTTCTCGACTGTTTTTTTTAATTGTCATTTTTCAATGCGCCAGTCCACCGGGCTACGGCCGTATTTTTTCAATGCCTCATTCGCCTTCGAAAAACATTTGCAGCCAAACCATTTGGAGGCGCTCAACGGGGATGGATGTGCATTCTGCGGTGAGAATTCATTTCATTTTATTTCGCAAACCGCAGAAACTCCGATAAAACTGTAAGAACAGCGTATAATACGGAGTCCTTTAGAATATGGCAGGACAGGATCGAACGAAAACGTTGCACAACAACAAGAAATCAGGAACAACGTTAAATCTACAGTGTGTGATACTTACAAAAACTGACCACCAAATTTACTGTGCATTCGTATTTGAGTTTTCATAGAATCCGCAAAGCCGGTCGAACATGACACGAGACATCCGCGCGGCAATGTACAACAACAACAACAACAACAACCACTACAACTGCAGCAACAGAACAGAACAAAGCACACTGTGCAAACCGTGATGATCGTGTGCTTGCTTGCGTCAATCAAGACCGCTTTCTTCTCGGCGAACTTGCCCCAGAGCAAGAAGACGACGCCGTCCGAGCGTGCGCTGATCACGCGTATCACAGCGTCCGTGAACGTTTGCCAGCCTTTGTCGGCGTGCGAGTTCGCTCTGCTCGCTCTGGCGTGTTTGCAAGAAAAACGGATTGGATAAGCTTTTGCCTGACGCTTAGAGGCGCCGAAGAAAACAAAACGGAACAAAAGGATATAATGATGGGGTGATTCTGCAATCAATCAAGAGAAAATCACGGTCGCCTGCTCTGCTTCATGTTTTCCCGAGATCACTGCGCAGTGCGCACTGAAATTGGGTCTTTTCTCACAACAGTCGTTGTTGGACTATGAGACTCTATACTTATGTGGATTTCATTTTTTTATTTGCATAGAATGGCGTGGTGGACCATGGCGTGGCTGCTTTACCACAGTGCAGGCAAACGCAAATGGATTCACAGCAACCTGCTGCACTACCGTCGCACCGGGACCGGGGTGATTCACTCGCGTTCACTTCACCAACGCACATTGAATCGTTATTATCAAACTCACTCGACGGTGAGCGTGGCGTTCAGCAAGAACACGCCCTGCCGTGTCCAGCGCTGCAGATTGCCGTGCGACGGACGCACGAAACCAGGAACATCGGTTTCGAGCTCTTTGTAGATGTTGACCAACGATGGAGGCGGCTTGGCGCCGCGTGGCACGGAGAAACAAAGACCGTGCGCCTAGGTTTTTTTTTGCATGAAAACATCGGTTTTTTGCAGAAATTTTGGAGCGTTTGCAGAAATTTTTCAGCGGATTTCTGCAAATTGCATAAACAGATTTGCATGCAAACTTTGGTTCTGCAATATTCATTTTGTGCTTGGCGCTTGACTGAGCTTTCACATCAACAGAAGGAATTTCAAAGTCTTTTTTTGTTATAAACAGCTGTTTCGGCGGTTGCTGTAGCGCAATGATTGGCGTTTTGTTTTGCCTTCGTGAATAAAATCAGAGTATTTCGAACTCGAAAAATAAAACAGAATCAGAATTCAAATGCGAACGAATTCAATTCTCTGGTGCGAGTACAACTGCGGGCAAGCATGCAGTATCTGGGGATGAAAACAAAGAGGCGATACAAAATCATGATCAAACCGAACAAAGTGAACTGCACTTTTGAGAAAGTCGAACCGACCGAAGCCATCGCTTCGATTGCGGAATTTGGGCAATGAGGGTTTTCATTTGATATTGATTGTGTTGTTGCTAGGTTGAATTTGAAACGAATGATTGGTGATTTGGTTGGTTTGGTAATCTGGTTTGGTTTTGGTGTTCTTTTTTCTGAATCTTTGAAAAATTCTGCGGTAAAACGATGCAATTGGCAAATGCAATTCTGAGCATCGTTAAGAAATGATGCTCAAAACAAAAAAAATGACATCAAGCAAGCAGAAAAACCATTTTCGTAATGTTTTTGAAATTTGCAGAAACCAAATTTCATTTGCAGAAATTTTTTGCCAAATTTCTGCAAATTGCAGAACCGACTTTTTGAAAAAATAAACCCAGCCGTGCGCCTGTCAGTGAACACGGGGAGGGATGAAAACGGGCAATTCGGACGGAGAAAGAAATTGCTGCTTCATTATTTATGAGGCTTGCTTGCAACCAGATCATCTTTCGAAGACACGTTGTTTTAGAGCATGGAGACTGGAGTGTTTCCGAATTCCGAAGACCAGCTTTTCTTTTACGGAGTGACTTTTCTGGAATGCACAAGTGCTAAAAATCTCCCGCCTGCATTTTACCTGTCCCGGTCCGTGGTACGGATCTTGGCCGAGAATCACAACTTTCACGTCCGAAAACGGCGTCAAGTTGAATGCGGCGAACACTTCGGCGGTCGGCGGATAGATGACCTTTTTGTTTTTGTATTCGCCATTCAAGAAATCGGTCAGCTTTTTGAAATACGCTTTGTTGAACTCAGCAGACAACTCGGCTCGCCATGCACTGTCGTGCAGCAACGATTCCGGACTGAACTTGCGTTCGCTGTCATTGATTGCTTTTGCTGGTTTCTTCGTTTCACTCTTGCCCTCGTTCGGAATCGTCGTCGTCGACAAAAACTGCGAGATTCGCGATTGTTTCTGCTGTTTCGCAGCTGTTGGCTCGTTTTCGGACGATGCTGAATTTTTTCATACAAACATCCTTCGTGTTTTGTTTGTCAATTTGTTCACATGAATGGAATGGAAATTGAGTGATAATAATTTAAAAAAAGAACAATATTAATTCAAACGAGCACGAAAATGAAGTCAAACATGGTTCGTTTGTGAAAGGAAAGTTGACAGAAACCATACAGCAAAAACACGCCAACCACCTGAAGCTTTGTCAGAAATTTTTCGCTTCGGAGGCATTCTTGTTCGTGCCAATACTGCCAAATAGCTTGAATTTTCAGTTGAAAAACTGTAACTGTTACTGTTCAATGTGAAAAATTGAAAACGTTTCAAAAAGATTCGTTGGACGATAAAAGAACACCACCGCAGCAAACGGAGCATCGACCAGCGCGCGCACACGACACCAGCAGCACAGCTTGAGAGACAATCTCACATTCTCACTGTAAATAAGAAACCAAACTGATCATTCTTCAAATTTTAAAAATCAATAAAAGTTCAAAGTTCAAAAAGTTCAATATGTTCAATCAAACAAAAAACAAAACAAATAATCAAGTCCTTGTATAATCTGAATCAACGATTAACTGATGTCTTTCCTTGTGGAATCAGGGTGGAGTCATGGCTCATAAATATGGCAGCAATGATGGTTACTGCGTTTCAAGTTTTCATTCTTTTTTTCTGCGTGGTATGCGTATGATGCTCACCACAGTCACATATCTCCCTCCGGTTTTAGCTAGGAAAAGCTTGCAAACTTCACAAAGAGCGACGACTACGAAAATTTCAATGAGTTTCAATGAAAACTGCCACCTGGCAACAGCGTCACCACAGGCACAGAGCGCATGTTCGTTCAAGTGTGGTGTGTGAGCTCATGCACAAACAGACCCAGATGGTCATTGTTTTCGAATGTTCTGTGCCCAACAGACCAGTCCATTTTGTTTTGTTTTTGTGTTTTCTTTTCGTTTCAATCGTTTAAGCAGGCAACTGCTTTTATCGCCACTTCTTCAAAAGCATCAGAACGATTTTAAAGCATGTTCACTTTGCGTGCCGTTCGATACACCACAAAAAAAAACGTTTGACATGCGGATGCCAGATGTCAAAAATGCATCATTGCCAGTGATAAGTTTAACAGACACAACAACAAACAACTGATACAGTGCGTGCACTGACGGTATAATATTAACACACATCGACAGCAGCATGATGGACAGTCGGGTGGCCACACAGAAAGAGACGAAAACTCAATGCTGAAAAACACGACCAAAACTACAGTGTTTTTTTGACGATGATGAGAACAAGTAACAGCAGGCGGGCGGGGCGGGGCACGTTTGGATGCTGAGTGTGGGGCATTGGAGGGGAAGGGGACACACACGGAAGCACGCTGTGGTGCGCGGCACGCCGGGGCCAGAAATTGAATCTGTCCACAAGAACTCGTATGCACACGGCACGGACAGGTCTCTGAGGAAATATGCTCATCTGCCTGCAACAGATAGAGTGAGTGCATCAGCGCGCGAGCATGCGCTACCGTGTGTGTGTATCATGCTTTGCGCGAACTAAAGCAACCTCATAAATATGCTTGTTGTTGGTGTACACACAAAAGCTAAATGTTGGTATAAGCAGACCATAAACGCTCCGTAGATGGTGGCATCGTTCTTGGTGTACGCAAAGCATTTCTGCGCGAAATGGAGTCGTTTTAAAAACGGTCACAAATGAGAGAGAGACCCACCCATGTTGACGTGCACCTTGAGGCGACAGATGTGGAAGAATTGAACTCATTTTGCGCCAACTGAACGTTTCAAAATAGATCGGCTAGTACATAGGCCAGTGAGCAACATTGAATGTGACGTGCAAGACGGTTGGCAAGCTGGCAGATGGCGGTGTTGTAAGAGGTACAGTATGTTTGTTTGAACCTGTCATTTTTTCGCAGACTATGAGACCACAGCTTTTCTTGCAACTGTATTCTCGTTCTTTCTTGTTTTTGCGAACTATGTATTGAGCGAAAAAAGTGACAGGTTTAAACAAACTTACTTTAAATTCAATGGCCACCATTTCTGCTGCGCATTTTGTTTGACCGGTCTTTTTAACGACACTGAGTTTAACAGATGACTTCTTCCTGCCTGACAGTTTTATAACATTCACAGAACTAGTGCGATGTAGTTCTTCAGATGAGTCATGGACGCAAACGCAAACTGTTATTATCGAGCTTCCATTCTGGTGACAGCGGCACTGCTTGTGGGATGCCTTCGCAGTGTCCAGGCACCGTGGCCACTTGGTGAGTTCATGTTATACTGGTTTTTGTTGGTGCTGTTTTGTTTTGGATTTATCAATCACAAAATCAGACAGCATACAACCGAAGCAAAAAACCAAATTTACTCAGCCGCGTTCATACGTCACGACGAAAAGCAAGTCGGATTCATGGAGACACTGAAATTTGTCGAGAAGTACCACCATCAGAATGTGAAAATGTATCTGGAGGAGCTCGGTCAGCCTGCGAGCGACACGTGCGGCGTTTTTGCGCAAGGTGATTTTTTTTATTTTTAATGAGATTTTAATTTTTAAAGGTCCATTCCTGCACTCGACTGCGCTGAAGTATGTAGGCATAGCTGAATGCATGGGTGAATGGTCGTTGCTGCACTTTTGACCTGATCATTTCATGTTTTACCCACTGTGCCAGTCAAACATTGCAAGTTTGCGAAAGCCTTCCAGTGTGCAATCGACTGAAGTACGCAGGCGCGCTGGCAGTGCTGGCCGGTGCGGACGCGGACTCGTTCAACGCCTACAACTCGCTGGCGGCCGCGCATCACGTGCCGTTTTTGAATTGGCGCCTTTCGTCGTGGCTGCTCAATGGCGTCGGCAGCAGCAAGTACTCGGTCAGCCTGAGGCCACCGATCGACGAACTACTGACCGACATCATTGCGTTCAAAAAGTGGACGCACGTCACGTACATGCATGATGGAACTGATGGTATGCGCTTGGAATGGCATGGCAGAGCTGTCAAACCAGAGTACATTGTGCTGTGCCAGTGCCATTACAAGGCTTGGCTCAGCAGAGCAGCTCCGGTTCAGTTGGCGGGTGGGCTTAAGTGAACGCGTGGTTTGACGCAATTCCGTGCAGTCAGGTTACACGTTTGATGACTTTTACGAGCAAAGCAAAAGGCATCCCCAAAGCAGTGTCCGTCCAGCGTCCGCCCGCACAAGCTGGGTGTCTCTAATAAAAGCCACGTGGTCCTTTGTTCTCAGCGTTGACATGACACAAGAGGCAACTCATAACGGCCAGATGTGTAAATAAAGCGCACACGCACCTAGGAGTTTTGTGATGTTTTGAATTGAATGAAACAAACGAACTTTTGCGATTTCAGCAGCACTGACCCTGCAGAGCACGTTCACGCGACTACGCCAGAAGACGAGCCGCGACGTGAACGTCGAGCTGTTGCTGCTGCCCGAGTTGCACACTGACTACGCAAAGTTTCTGCACGACTTCCATCGAACTCGATTCAACATTTCTGCCACGTCGGCGTATCACGTCATCGTCGATGTCACCGATCCGGAAGATTTGGCGCGTTTCTTGTCTGCACTACACACGAACTCGTTACAGTCGCCGGATCGCTTTCATTATTTGATTGCTGATTTTGTATGTTGCGGTTTTTTCGTTTTCTCTCGTTGGGTTGTGGTTAGGCCTTGTTTGAATTCGATTTAGCTTCAACACTCATTTCAACGTAAAATCGTGCTATATTTTAGTTGTCATTGTTTCTTGTTTTGAGAAACCTTTTTCAAAAAGGGTCTGACACCGCGTGACATGGAGCGCATCCAGCGCGGCTTCCTCAACATGACCGTGCTGCAGGTGGTCCGTCGTGACACCGACTTTTTCAACACGGTCTCGCTTGGTTTCCGACAGTTTTTGGAAACCGAAGGAAAGGGTGACGACAGCGATTGGCCGGTGCGAAATTTGTTTGCTTTTACTGATGTATGTTGGTTGCGAGAAAATTTTAGAAAATTTCGATAAAGATGAAACTTTCGGAGAGATCTAATGGCTTTTCTAACATCGAGCAACAGCTTCCGTAAGAACGACATTTAATCTGATCTGGTAAATTTTCCACGAAAGGCCGACCTGGCATTTGCGTTCGACGCAGCGCTGGTCGCACAGCACGCCATCGAGCGCATCAGCAAGGCGTACCCGGACGAGTTGCGCAAGCTCGTCGATAGCGCGTCCATCGTTCGCGACCGGTGAGAGCGCACAAAACTGTTTCAATATGCAACAGAATGTTTTTATTGTATTGATATTTTTTTACACTGTCACGTTGTCAAACAGAAACTCGACCGGAATCCACTGCGAAGTGTCATGGGCGTTCCAAACGGCCAGTGCCAGTAGCACCGCCATCTCACACATGTACAAGCAGTTTTCGATGGGCGAACGAATCGCCGATGCGATTCGTCAGGTGATTTGCGAATGTGTTCTGTTTTGCTGTTGACTATTTCTCTGAGTGTGTATGTGACAAAGGTGCCCTAACCCCAGCAAATCTTCAATTTTTTGATGACAAGAAAAACTCTAAGATCACGACTGATCGACCACAAGTAGCTAGAAATCACTTGGTTTGCTTCGCCGAAATTGAGAAACCTGACCATTTCAGACAGAACTGAGCGAATTCGAAAGTCTAACGGGTCCGATTCGCTTCAACGATCAAGGCGTTCGACGCGATTTCTCTATTGAAATCATCGATTACTCTTTTGATGAAACATCGGCCGCCAGTCGAGTTGATGTAAAGTTTGATTATGAAGACCTGCCTGACAGACAAAGTTGACCCGTCATTATGGACAAACACACCTTTGTTGTTGTTGAGTGCCATGACATCATCGCTGTCGAGCAGTCCTTAGGACGTTGTGCTGTTCTAAAAATAATCCTTTGTTTTCAAACTTTCAAAACTGACATGATTTATAACTTTTGGTAAAAACGGTTCTTTTTTCATTTCAACAGTCGTGCACGTGGCAACAAGGCATCGGCATTCTCCAGCATCCGCCCAAGCCAACGCTGGACTTTGCCGAAATTTGGAATCAGACCGGTGATCCGTCGCTCCGCATCATCACAACAGTCGAGGTGAGTTTTGGCTTTTAATGGTTGACAGACAAGAAAAAGAGTTTGAGTTTGAATTTTTTCAGGTCGCGCCGCACATGATGTACGTCTCCGATCATGAAAAAAAGGAGGCCAACGAGAAATTCGAAGGCTTCTGCGTTGACCTCATCAGGGTGAACAAAATTCAATCGATAAAACCGAATCATGTTTCGATGTTGCAATTCTTGTTAAGTTCACTTTGTCTTGTTCATATGATTTCCTTTCGTTCACCGTCAGATGTTGGCCGCTCGTATCGGCTTTCGATATCGCATCAAACTCGTCGACGATGGAAAATACGGCGGCGTGCAGCATGACGGATCGTGGAATGGAATGATCGGTGAACTGCTCGATGGGGTCGGTGCATGCGTTTACGAGACGTTTTTTGAATAATTTTTGCTTGTTTGCAATCAGTTTGAGTGGTGTGATGATTTTGAATTGGTCCAAAGTTCGTACACAACAATCAATCAGATTTGCAAAACGGGGGTTGCATTGCACTGCTTTGCAAACCACTCAAACATGAACAAGCAAAGTGGCTGCACGTCGAATACAGTTGATGACACTGTTTGGTCACACTGCCACCATGCACAACCAATCATCTCTTTGCATTTCGACATTGATTGGATTGTCCTGGTTTTTCCCTCAATTTCAGCGAGCCCAGGTCGCCGTCGCCCCACTTACAATCAGCCGTACTCGCGAACGAGTGGTCGACTTCAGCAAACCGTTCATGGTGACCGGCATCACGATCATGATCAAGAAACCGGACAAGGCCGAATTCTCCGTGTTCGCGTTTATGCACCCGTTGAGCGAACAGATTTGGACGTTCATCTGTCTCGCCTATCTTGGGGTTCAGTTTCAATTTGTGGTTATTTTGTTCATTTTTGCAAGGAAAATAAAGAGTCGGACAAACCAGGAACGTTTTTGTGTTTGCAATAATGTTTTTGTGAAACAGGTCTCCCTCGTGATTTTCTTGGTCTGCCGGTTCAGTCCGTACGAGTGGAACGTTGAGAACAATGCGACCGGCGGCTTTGCCGTGTCCAACGACTTCTCAATCTACAATTGTCTCTGGTTCACATTGGCTGCACTGATGCACCAGGGAACCGATATTTTGCCTCGGTTAGCAATATTCGTCAGACTGGAAAGAATTGGGACTGGAATGGGTTTGTTGATCTTTGTTGTTGGTGGAGGTGGAAGAAATTGCTGCAATACCATCTTCCACTGGAAATGATATGTTGCCCTTCCTTCGACCACATTTACAGTCGACCAACACTCTAAGCTACAGGTAATGAGGTGATTGGTTGGTGATCTCGTGATGCATGCATGCTTTCTGTGCAGGACAGACTCCGCCCCACACCAATGCTTGCACAGAAAGTATGCATCATGTGATCACCAACCAATCACCTGATTGCCTACAATTTAGAGTTCGACTGTTGGAAAGTGAGCGCTCGCTCGGACGTCGGTTTTTAGTCGACTCGAATCGAAACACACACAGCACTGATTCGCTTCAATTGCATTGACCACGCAAGACACGTTGACCACGCAACCAACCATCCATGTCGGAAGGACTGTTTCCTTTCCCCTATCCATCCAGGTCCGTTTCCGGCCGCATCGCCAGCAGCGCCTGGTGGTTCTTCACGATGATCATCATGGCATCATACACTGCGAATTTGGCCGCGTTTTTGACGAGCGAAAAATTGGAGGCCAGCATTGACACCGTCGAGAAGCTGGCCAGTCAGACGCGCATCAAGTACGGCATACAGGGCGGCGGGTCGACGGCGGCCTTCTTTCAGGTTGAGTGGTTGAACTTTGAAGTTTCGAAATTTCAAACGTTCAACTTTTGCAGTTTTTGACTGGTGGTGAACGAACTTTGTTTGACTGAACGGTCGCATGATCTCGCCAAAGACAATCATTGCGCCGATGTTTCAGTTCTGATTATCATTCACATTCATTCAGTATTCCACTGTGGCGACGTACCGCAAAATGTGGCAGTACATGGAGTCGCAGGTGCCCACGGTTTTGACGAGCAGCTACGATGAGGGAATTCAAAGAGTTCGCGATTCGAAGGCATGTTGATTGTGGAGCCTGTCTGTTTGCATTGGAATTCATTGTTCTTTTGTCACTCCTGATTTTTTGTCATTCGTTGTCCTCTTTGTTTCTTGAGAAAAGGCGATATATCCCGATTAAAAATAGTCAAATTGCCAAGAAAGAACTCTAGCCGCTCAGCAAGTCTGTCATGTTTCGGTGTTCATCAGCAAATCAAGTGCAAATTCGCTTGCATCTAAAGAAAGAATCGGTTTTTATTTGCTCAGTGTTATTATTTTCAGGGAATGTATGCGTTCATGCTCGAGGGCACATCGAACGAATACGCGAACACGCGCAAGCCGTGCGACACGATGAAAGTCGGCGAACCGCTGAACTCGCTCGGATATGGCGTCGCCACACCCTTTGGCTCGGATCTCAGGTAAAATTCAAGCTCATTGGTGCTCGTCATCGTGACTGACAACACATTGTCTTCGACGTCTTGTTTTACATTCATACATAACACATCCAGAATTGCTTCACACTCCCACAGAGTTCCAATAAATCTGGCGATCCTTGAACTGCAAGAAAAGGGCGAACTGAAAAAACTCGAAATCAAATGGTGGTACGACCGTGGCCAGTGCGAACAGGGACTGTCAAAGGTACATTGTATGTTCGAAATTACCATGATCGCTCGAAGGTTCAAGTGTTCTGAAAAACTTCTGGAAGTGGTTTGATTAGGGTTAGGGGAAAAAAATCCGGATAAATTTTTTTTTACAAGTTAGGTTCGTTCGAAGCGTCTCGTCGAGCTGAGTTCATCTAGACTATTTTCAGAACGATCCGGAAAACTATAAGAGCGAAAATCGTGTTTTATTGAAATTATGTCCATTTCATAGAGGGAAAGTTGCATTTTCAACAGTAAAACAGGACAATTTTCGACGTGTACTTGAATATTGAACCGTTCTTAGTTGTTCCTCTTTAGAAAATTACCAAAATTTGACTGTGTTCAAAAATTCCTGTTTGCTGTAGCTAAGTCGGCAACCCCTGTCGACCCGGTCGCCCCCCCCCAAGACACTTACTTTCAGGTTCAACCAGCTATGCTATCTGCCACATGGCGAGAGCCCACTCTTCAAATCATCGTATCGAAAACACGTACCATGATTTCGCGATCACGTTGCGGGCAACTGACAGACGCAAGTTTAACACGTTAGTTTAGCTCAGCACGCAAGTTTTAACATGTGGCCATGTTATCGGGCATCTGAAAAACGGTCGTGTGATGTGGTATTAACCAACATCTCCGCTCCAATTGTTTAACAATATATCGCACAACTCCATTGTAGACCTATAACATACGCCAATCAACAAGATATCATGTTCATCTCATGGCCTACCGACTGAAAAACATGTTCTAAGTTGCAAGAAAACGATTTCTGAAACGATATTTCAATTCAGTTAAGTCATTTCAACGCTAAAAATTGACTCTAGAAGTCATCCAAATCGAAAAACATGGAGTACGTCGGTCAAAATGACCAAATAATGACATTTACCTAAGCACACAAAGAAGTTGGGAAGAAAATTTGGTTTGAACTTTCAAAAAATTATGCCATAAATCGAATTTTCAGAGCAAAGTACAGTATGACCGAATAAATAAGGCAGTGCATCAAGGCAGGATCAGTCGCAGACTAGGAGTTGTCTTTTTCAAAAAAGGCCAACATTATTCCTAATCATGTGTGCAAAGGAAAAAGAATGAACAGAATAGCACAAAGAATACATTAGTTAAAAAAACGCGTTAAATTTGGCACAGAATTTGGTTTCTGAACGTCTTTTTTCTTTCATTCAAATTTCGCGCGCTCCTTGCACCCTGAAAAAAACTGCCATGTTTACTCGGCCATACCGTAGAAGAAAAAATTTTCAATTTTTTTTTTAAGTTTGAAAAAAAAAATCCAAATTAAAAAAAAACGAAAAAAAAATAAAAAAAAAATTTTTTTTCAAAGCCCCTAACCCTAGGTTTGATAGACTAGTTGAGATGTTAAACAAAAAAAAAACACGGCGACTTCTATATTCCAGGCGAGCCAGAGTGTGTCACTGAATCTGAGCAAAGTGGCCGGCATCTTCTACATTTTGATCGCTGGCATGATTTTGGCAATGATCGGTGCCTGTATTGAGCTGTTCTACCGTGGAAACTTTGACGAGGAGAAACAAGAGGCGAACGATTGTGGAGAGACGATCATGAGCTTTGCGGTACAATTTTTTTACCACAACCAGCATATTTTGCTCAAACAGCAGTACATGTTTCGCACACATTAAAAGCTGCTGCTTATACCATCGTGTTGCATTGGAACTGGGTACGTTGATTGGTTCATTGACGATCATACAACCAATCAGCGTGTTGCATGTAAACTTGCGCGGTCTAGTTTGCTTCTGCTTGTGTGTGAACGCGTTTGTTGCTTTTGTCACTTTCTGTTGCTTTGTTCTGCTTCGTTTTTTAAGATGTGGCTTACTGTGAGGTTTTGTGGATAAAATGGCAGTTACACTGAACGGTGGCCAGGTCCTAAAGAAAACGGTGTTATACAGGACACACTGACCAGACTGGCGCGCCAGCAAATGGTGTTCCATGGTGCAAGCAAAGAAACCAGTCGACTGCAGCAACGGCGATTTGCCTTCAGCAGTGAAACACCGATGCCGCACACGTCCGCTGCTGCATGGGTATTTTGTGAAAACTAGCTCCGATGTCTATTTCATTCTGCGTTCCACCACTAACTTGCAAATATAATTGCTGGAATTATTTCAGGCTATTTTTCGCCATTTTCAGTTCCGGCCTGCTCGCTTTATTGGCTTTCTCGCTGCTTTTACTGTTTTACTGAATTAAATGTTTCAATGTTTTTCGGCACATGACGAGCACATGTCATATGTCCATTTCCATGACGCAGACGCACAACGACGTCTACAAAACGAACACGTCCGCTGAGATGGCGCACAAGCAACGCCTGTCCGATCTGACATCCTACGACGACGTCAAGCAACCGCTGAGTGACGAAAACGCATATCAACGCAAACATGTCCATAATACAGCGGTGTGAGTGATTTGAAGTCATTTTGTGAAAACGCTTCCCCCGTGGTTTCAACATGTGAAACCAATCCTCTCACAAACAGTCAGCTCCACGCTGATTGGTCGCGTATGGACATCAATAAGCCATCTGTTGTAATTAAGCTACAGTATGGCCGAATAAATGAGGCAGTCCATCAAGGCGGGATCAGCCGCAGACTAGGAGTTGTCTTTTTCAAAAAAGCCAACATAATTCCCAATCATGTGTACAAGGGATAAAGAATGAACAAAATACCGCGGATAAAACATTAGTTTGAAAAAACGCGTCAAATTTGGCACACAATTCAGTTTCTGAACGTCTTTTGTCTTTCATTCATAATTCGCGCGCTACTTGCACCCTGAAAAAAGCTGCCATGTTTAACCGGCCATACCGTAGTGTTTCGAAAGTTACTCTTACTCTACATAACTCGTTGTTTGTGTTGTTTGCTCATGAACAAAATGGGCTCTCGCGTTGTTTGCTGTGATACAGACGTTTACTTGCTGCTGTTTATACTTCAGGCTTAAGAGCTGTTTCCAACACCATTTCACTACTGCTTGTTACTGTCAAAATACCAATACACGTTATTTTCTGCACTACTTCATCGTGATTTCGATGCTGTACAGCTTTTGTAGTGAACATTAACAAAATAATGACCGACTAAGAACAAATTTTTTTGTTCAATTTGTTGAATGCGTCCCTTAAATTTTTTGCACTTTTAAAGATCTCCGAATTACACATCTGATCAGTTTGTGTATAGTCGCATGTACATTGTCCAGTCAAGTACAACTGAACTCATTGTTGTGATTGATTTGATACGATACAAATCAACAACGAATACATCCATCAAGGATACAATGGCCAATTCAGCACACTGCCTTCCAACGCAGCGTCCGAGTGTAGACAGCGTTTCAAGACCAGCTCAGCCATGCTCAGTGGGCGCAGGCAAGTGCACATTGACGGCATAGCCGCGGTTGGTGCGTGTGCAGCTGCGTTGCATGCTGAGGCAGAGCGGCTCGAACGGATGCCAGATGTAGCCGATCAGACTGGACGTCACCGGCAGCGTCGCCAGTTCGGGCGCTTTCGGCACGCCCCACTGCATCGAGAACGCACGACGCCCGCAGCAGCGGCGATGGAAGCTGCAGAACAACATGAAGTTGTTTGCAATTCGCTGATTGGCTGCATCGAAACCGTAAACTGTTTCGTGTTGCACAGCTTTAGGACTCAAGAGTTTCCAGCACTACGCACATACAGAATTTTTTTTGCGCCATTTCACCAGACTTGTTTTTTAAGTTCAAATAAGTTGGTCGTTTTTTACCGGACGGTCGTGTCAGCAGCGGCCTTTGGTCGATCCAACGTGGAGACGTAGTTCTCATTGTACGAAAACAGACTGAAATCAAGATAAGGACTGGGCGAGACACGCGTTGCGGTGACTGGCAAATGCAGCAGCACACGACGGTTGACCTGTGGTGCAAATTGACAGCTACATAGAAATCGTGAAATTAAAAAAAACGAATGCCAATTCTGGCAAAGTTTGTGCTTGAAAATCCATCTCAGCACGCCATAACAGCAAGTAATTGAGAGTTGAGTGTGCTGTAAATTGTTTATACGTTTTACATTTGTCACCAAGAATCTAACTGTTCTGTCTGACCAATCAACGCACCCAATTCCAAACGGACCCCCTCAACAATGTTTCATTTTCAGTATTTGACTGTTCTTCACCTCCGCGACGGCGCCGGGATGCGCAGCGAGTATCGTCCGTTTGAACTGCTCATGCAACCGGCGTGCGTGTGCGTTCGTGTTGATGTCGCACGCGTACTGCGCGCAGTCGCCGTCTGCAAAGAAACGCCGATCTGTTAAAACCAGCATTAGGGTCATCAGTTATAGCCCGTTTATCACTGCCTCAAACCTCGAAGAACTGAGTTTTTAGTCAATAGAGGACTGACTAACATCCGACAAACTGAGTAAAATACATAGTTTTTTTAGAGAAGCACTGAACGACTGACAAATAAAGTATTTTACAATAAATAATATTTTACAAATAAAAACAACAGGCAATGTTGCGTACACCTTGCTACGATTGCAACCAATAAACACACTTCACGTGAAGTAACTAGGCTGAAGAGCTTCACAAACTTCAAAACAAACACCGACCTGGATGCCGGAACAGCTCGGCATGCCGTTCAAACAGCTGGCACAACGTGGCGTCATACTCGTTGAAGACGTCGACCACGGCTGCAGTCTGCCAGTTGTAGACCACCAGCAGCGCCGTGAAGCCTGCACCGGCCGCCGTGTTGTCGCGTTGCGTCAGACTCCACTCGGGCATGTAACGCAACAGCAGCGTGTCGATCGATAGAAACTGGAAGCGCGACATTTTCATCGTCTGCAGCTGTTCGAACTGACGGAAGAATCTGTAATTTGGATGGACTTTTCAAAATGGAAACGTTTTCAAAGCTAAGGAACCATCGAAATCCGAACTAACTGACCCAGTCAGCGAGGCCGAATAAGCCAACGACCAGCAGGGCCGAAAATCGTCAACATTCGCAACAAGGTATAAGAAAAAAAATGTATGTCGGAGTCGGAAGTGCATCTACCAAAATTGCCGAAGCGAAAAAAAACTAACAAAGCAAGATGCGCCGGTTGTTTAGCGGCTTGACGATACAGAAAGGCTAACAAGCGATGTTTCAAGGCGCCAAGCGCGCTCTCAGTCAGTGGGGCGAGTTTCGACGAACACGGGGGCAGCCACATCTGGTCATCATCTTGCGCGAACCTGCCCAAGACGAGCAGTGGGTGCAGCGCGCCCGTTGAGTGGTCAACCTGACGGCGAACAGCAAAAAACGTTGAAACAATTAGACGCTTGAACTCTGATTCTGGTTTCTGCCCAAAAACCATTTGTTTTTTTGTTTTTTTTTGTCCGACTGACATTGAACAGATGAATTTGCTGGTGCTGCAGCGAAAGTATCGCCAGTATACGGTCGTATAATTGCACGCCACAGGCACTGGTGAACAAAACCTGTCAAGAACAAAACGGAGTTTTCAGTCAAGAAAGCATCACATCACAAATGTAACTAGCAAAGTTGTGTGCGCTACACAATGCTGCTGTCACCATACGCAACCAATCGGCATTTAGAGGCAAAATTCGAACAATCTATCAATTAGCTCAGATGGAAACCAATCAACCAGCAAATAAAAATCCACCGAGAAAAACGAAACAAAACTGAAGAAAAATTTCAAAATAATTTTACGACCTTATCACATTTCATGGCATACGTGTCACAAAGTATCCCGTCGGGCACGTTGATGCAACAAAAAAGCAAGTTGTCCAGAACAACGCTGGGCGATGGAGACAACGATTCGTTGGTCTGCGAGTAGTCGAACAGCACCGGAAAACGGTCACCACAGCCAGGCTGAATTGAATGAAAGAAAAATGCAGGTTTTAATGTTTTTTTAATTAAAAACAAACTGATTGGACGGACCAGCATGCTGCACAAAACCACACTGGTGACTGCTATTGGTGTATTAAACTCCGGGCATGCGAGAGATTCGTTGGTCTTTTTCAATGCTTTAGAGCTATCCAGTAGAAATGGCAAAATCAACAAAACACAAACGGCCGACTGACCCTAATATTTCTGACGGCAGCCACCATGATCACGTGACGACTGTCGTTGGTAAACAACGAAAACTCGGGGTTCAACTGGTAATGGTCAGTTGACGCTGACGTCACCACGGGCACGGTGTGGACAAGAGTGAACAGTGCCTGAAAAAACGTAGAATTTCCAACAAAATCCGTTTATTTTTCAGACTATTTCATATGATATGATTATGAACTGGTTCTGTGATTCTATTATGTTGTGATCTTCACTTACACTATACAATTCGACGCCACAACATACATAGTTCGAATACCAATACTCAATAGTCGTGATTTCATGAAGCAGTGACGCGTAGCAATGTTACAACAATCTAGCTACGCGGTCACTAAATACTGCTTCATGAATGCCCTTCATACGAAATTTTGAACCGCCGCGTCAAGCGTGATGAAACTCATTTATCCCATCCCTGCATGCAAACGCCTTCACTCACAGAACCTAAAATATGAACCACACCCCACAATCGAGAATCCCAAAACTTGATAAATATAACCGAAAACAGTCCCGTTCGAATCTCCTCCGATCCGTGCTCGTGCGACGTCACGATCGAGACGCCCGTCTCCGCGTTCAACAATTCACCGGCCTGTTGCACGCCGCGGTAGCGATAGATCAACTGAACATGTGTGAAAAATCGAAATGTTTGCACAAAATTGTGAACAAACAGATCCATCAGAAGAAGGGATGGCAAAAACCGGTTTTTTGTAGATCCGAGGAAAAAAACTGGTTTCCCGACTGCAAAAATTTTAGCCCCAGACTGGACACTCGAACTGCTTTTCTGCTACAAAATTTCATACTGTGGTACTTTAGTAAAAAAACGTTTTTGTTCAAAAAAGCTAAATATAAGCGGGAAATTGGTAAGTCCGGGAACAGTCTATCCACACTACTGTCGAACTATTACAGGTAATCGTTTCTAGGAGATGATGCTTTCTGTGCATGCAGTGCTGTGGGTCTGTCCTGCATAGAAAGCATGCATCAAGTGATTATCACCAACACCAACCAATTAGTTGAGATGTGTTATATTTTAATAGAGTTCGACTGAAGCTGTAACTGAGCAGTGTATTTGAAGCTGAAGAGAACAGAGAACATAAAAAAGTCGCGAAGAGCAGACCAGATCAGTCGCACGTGCATTCACGGCCAGCAGCCACTGACCGTCGGGCGTGAACTTGCGCAGGTAAACCGGCGGCTTGTCGATGTTGACCACGGTCGAGTTGGGCACGATACACGCCGACAGACGACGTTGCTGCAGAGTGCTTGTGCGTTTGGGCTGATTCGATTGAATTAAGTGCAGTTTATTTTGTTGGAGACACATAAGTTGGCGTTGTCTACATCGTTCTGCTCTTGCGACTGAGAAACCAACACCTGTGATTTCGTGATGAGACCGCAGCAGGCCGCGAACCAGCAACCGAAATAACGAGATCCAGTAATTTTGTCCAACCGTACTTTTTGGAAAACCGCGCAAGTATCGACCAGCGCATGTGCTTGTTGAATCGTTTTTTTCAACGCATATAAACCGTACAAACCACCGACGCACAACCTGCAACAGCAGCGACCCATATCGTCTGCAGCCAGCGTGCAACTCCCTGCGCAACAGCAACTCCGCCACACAATGCGCGCCCCGTTGCGGTCTGCCGTCAGAAACGCCCAGCAGTCCATTACACGACGGTCTCGTCCTCGGCAGCCAGTCTAATCGTCCACTTTCCGTCTGTGTTTTCTCGCAAAGCAGCTGCGTTGAGCTTTGCTCCGTCGCAAACGGGCTGCTCAAACCGTTCATTATCGCAGAATTACGCACAAAACAAACGACCGTTCAGCTCTCACGAGCTGCTTCTGAAAGCAAGTCGAATGGGATGATTGTCGGCAGCAGCAATGATCCTATGATACTGCACGGCGAACAGTTCACGGGCGCGCATCGAATGACAGAAATGGCCCGTTTGAAAGCCGGCCGAGCTTGGTGGGCGCCACGCGAACAGCTCACGGCGACGCAGCAGCACGCTCAGGTGTTGCGAGGGCACGTGCAACGAACGGTCGAGTCGTGATGATGACAACCGGGGCGGGTGTTCGGGGTGTTCAGATTGTCCATCAGAGGTGGTCGCTTGGTTGTGCGTTGGCGGCCAATCGATCGGCATGCTGCTGGGAAAAACTTGATTGAAATTCAAATTTCGAATCTCGTGATTTTTGGATCACAAGATACGCAGAGATAAAATAGCAGAATATCTGCGCAGTTTTGGTATCAGAGACACGTCACAAAATGAAAATCAACCTTTTCAAAGTTGAAGCAATTTTATCCAAACGCTTTATTGGATGTTCGATATCGTGTGGTTGAAAAAATAATTGCACACTCAGAAGCAGATAAACACAAATAATTCAGAACTACCGCTTGTACCTACAATAAAAAAACTGATCTCGTTCAAACCGGGCTAGCATCACATTGATACGAGAGTAAATTCGCTTTTCAACTTTAAAATTTACTTATACAAACAATATTACATCAAATCAATTTCACTCTGAAGTTCATAAACGACTTTCGAAAGAAAACGAGCCGAGTTAAGACGACTTCAAATACGATCCCTCTTACTAAAAAAGAAACTCATGAAACTAAACAAACTCTATGAAGTTAAAAAACTCTAATCTGGTAAAATGACGATCAACAAACTAGAGAAAAACTCGTGTGCATGAGATACAAAAAATAGCTGTACAATGGCCGACTGCTTGCTAATTCAATTCCGCCCAAATTCAAACCCACTTTTCCTGATGTTCATACCAGTCAGGCAAATAGGTGTCGGTTTCGGAGTAGGACAGATTTGGAGGTGCCGGTCGATCCCGCTCGCCCTTGACAAACTGGGCGTATTTTTCTTTTCGAATCGCAAGGTACCGAGCGATCTGAAACGCCTGATGTTATTTTTCAACAAATTTTACGAAGAACTTCCCAGTTAAATACTTGTATCATCATTTTTGCAACTGCATTTCTCAGTTCGACGCTGGTTCAGTGGCGCAAGCTGAAAAAAGGTCCCAACTTGACACGAGCTGACGTGACTTGAGATTGGGTATTTGATATTAAAATCTTGTCGTTGACCTACGGCCTTTTGGAGTTGTGGTGTTCGGAAGTAAGAACAAAACACCATGTCCCATATCGTTTTCCTTTATGACACAAAAACCAACTTCATGTTTGGTGACAGCAGAAAAAATAATTCAAACATATTCATTCATATTCAATAATGATAATTCAATCAATCGAGAGGACGGGTCCTTTAATCGCGGCAATCGCAATGCCAACAATTCAGCCATTAACGTTTTTGTCGATGTCATAAACAAAAAAAAATTGAACATTTTAATTTTCAAACCGTTTTCTTTTGAAAAAAGCACTCGTCGAAATCGCGCATCTCGAGATGACAGTAGCGTCGAGCCAGCCGTGTACCGTACGCCTCCAGACAGCGGTAGAATTGCGTTTCGAAGTAACCACATTTGTCAGACTGAACAGAAAACATCCATTAATAAACGTGAACGAACATTCACGCAACCACGCATAACGCATGCGCTAAAAGTTGGAAAATTGAAGAAAAAGAATAACACACACGCAGATACAACCGACCTGACAGTTATTGAATCCAAAGACTTTGGTGGTAAGATACGGCACATAAAAAACCGGTCGCAAAAAATAGAACGGCGCTGGCACTTCGCCCAAAATACTGTCCTTTGATGCCACCATGACGGCCGTCAATGATGGCGTCGAGTTTGACAAACGAAATAAACTGACAAAACAAATGCAGAATGCAGTTTAACCACCAAACCAAACCAACCAGCGGCAGCGACCAGCGTCACGGTCGGTAGAACATAGAAACAATCCCAGGGTGTCAGACTTTCAGGCAAGCCAGGGACAACGACAGCCCCTTCTCTTTTATTCTCGCGCATAGGGTTCGTAAAAATGAAAATCCCGATTTTTTTACGTCGAGCTCACACCGACACACCGACACCGACATGTCGGTGTCGGTGCGGAGTTTTAGACCTGCACCAACTTTGATTTTTGAAATTTTTTTCAATTTTTTTTAAAACAAATTTTAATTTGTTCGCGCGCCGGTTCCGGAAACCCTAAGGTACCAAACTCCGGCGAAAACGGGCAATACTGCCCCGAGCCCAATTTACCCTCGGCTCTGGGAGTAGACCATTAGATCTCGTTGGTCACTTTAGTTTCTCTATTGTGTGTCTTGTCCGCAGCGAGGTTCGAACTTTCCACCTACAGAACGGCAGACGAAAGCCCTACACCTGCGGCCTGCGCTACAGACGCGACAAAAATGACGATTTTGTTTTTTTAACAACCCCAATCACACCCCCCCAGTACCGAAGGCGAAAGCAAATTTTCGAGGGGGGGGGGTGTCGTCACGTGGGGGCAGTACCGTGGGCCCAAACAAATTTTCGAAGGGGGGGTATGGTGCGGTGGGGGGGGGTGCCGGCCGACCAAAAAGTGAGGGGGGGGGTCCAACCTATGGTAACGTGGGACCCCCCCCCCTCCCCAGGGGGGTCCCATGGGGGGGTGCATTTTTTCAAAATTTTCTGTGGGGGGGGGGGGGCCCCCCCCCCCCCCCCCAATTTTTTTCGCTTAAATTTTAAAGGAAAAACGCTAAATTTAGCTGCAAAATCTTTGAAATTACAATGAAGATGGTCAAGTTATCATATATTCAGCTTATATTATAGACTTTATAGACAAAAAAATCATGATTTTCGAAAAAAATTTAGGGTGTGCAGAAAATTTCGTAATGCATCATTATTAAAACAGCTGCATCTGCAGTTCCGGTGCTCCTCCTCCATAACACAGGAAAGAAAAAAATGCAAAAACTAAATTGATCATTTTCACCTTATCAAAAAGGCTTGGCTTAGGATTAGGATTAGGTTTAGGATTAGGAACCTACAACAACTCATTACAAGCAACCTCAGATCAAAAATCAAAAAAATCACTTTTAAGAATGTATACAAATCGAAAATTTTGGGGGGGGGGGTCTCCGCCAGACAAAATTTCATGGGGGGTGTGGGGGGGTGTCGGCCAAATTTTCGAGGGGGGGGGGTCCGATGGGGGGGGGTGCCCGGTTTTAGGGGGGGTGGCACGGTGCCCCCCCCCACCCCCCCCCCCCCACCCGACGGCCCCTGGGGCTCCGGGGGGGTGTACCCCCCCCACCCCCCCCGCCCACGGTACTGCGTGGGGGGGGGGTGCCGAAAATTTTTCAGTGGGGGGGGTGTCAGTCATGGTACAGTGACACCCCCCAGGCGTGCGCGTGGGCCATGGGGGGGAGTGCACTATTGTAGAAAATTTTCTGGGGGGGGGTGCACACCCCCCACCTAGGGATAGGGAAAAAAAAATCCGGATTTTTTTTTTAAATTAAAAAAAAAATTTAAAAAAAAAATTTTTTTTTTACAAGTTAGGTTTGTTCGAAGCGTCTCGTCGAGCTGAGTTCATCTAGACTATTTTCAGAACAATCCGGAAAACTATAAGAGCGAAAATCGTGTTTTATTAAAATTATGTCCATTTCATAGAGGGAAAGTTGCATTTTCAACAGTAAAACAGGACAATTTTCGACGTGTACTTGAATATTGAACCGTTCTTAGTTGTTCCTCTTTAGAAAATTACCAAAATTTGACTGTGTTCAAAAATTCCTGTTTGCTGTAGCTAAGTCGGCAACCCCTGTCGACCCGGTCGCCCCCCCCCCAAGACACTTACTTTCAGGTTCAACCAGCTATGCTATCTGCCACATGGCGAGAGCCCACTCTTCAAATCATCGTATCGAAAACACGTACCATGATTTCGCGATCACGTTGCGGGCAACTGACAGACGCAAGTTTAACACGTTAGTTTAGCTCAGCACACAAGTTTTAACATGTGGCCATGTTATCGGGTATCTGAAAAACGGTCGTGTGATGTGGTATTAACCAACATCCCCGCTCCAATTGTTTAACAATATATCGCACAACTCCATTGTAGACCTATAACGTACGCCAATCAACAAGATATCATGTTCATCTCATGGCCTACCGACTGAAAAAACATGTTCTAAGTTGCAAGAAAACGATTTCTGAAACGATATTTCAATTCAGTTAAGTCATTTCAACGCTAAAAATTGACTCTAGAAGTCATCCAAATCGAAAAACATGGAGTACGTCGGTCAAAATGACCAAATAATGACATGTACCTGAGCACACAAAGAAGTTGGGAAGAAAATTTGGTTTGAACTTTTAAAAAATTATGCCATAAATCGAATTTTCAGAGCAAAGTAGAAGAAAATTTTTTCAAATTTTTTTTTAAGTTTAAAAAAAAATCCAATTAAAAAAAACGAAAAAAAATAAAAAAAATTTTTTTTTCAAAGCCCCTAACCCTACCCCCACCCCACCCATGAGATTTTTTCGCTTAAATTTTGAAGGAAAAACGCTAAATTTTGCTGCAAAATCTTTGAAATTACAATGAAGAATGTCAAGTTATCATATATTTAGCTTATATTATGGACTTTAAAGACAAAAAATCATGATTTTTGAGCAAAAATTCATGATTTTTGGGTGGTCCGAGAAAATTTTTGGGGGGTGTCACTGTTACTTAGGTCCATCTAGGGGGGGTGGGGGGGTGTCTAGCAAATTTCGAGGGGGGGGGGGTATGGATGGTCCAGTGTCAGGTTTTGGGGGGTGGGTGTCGCGTGACCCCCCCACCCCCCCCCACGCGGAGGTCGCGGGTGCTCTGGGGGGGGGGGTGTACCCCCCCACCCCCCCTCGTCTTCGGTACTGCCCCCCCCCCTTCACGGTGGTCAATCTCATCTCAATTTTTCCCAAAAATACCGTAATTTTTGCATTTTTTCTTGTCGTTTGTGTCTATCCCTGCATAGATTTTGTTGTTTCTGACCAAACAAGCAGCTTCTTTGCCCAAGATACAAAAATTTCTGTGTTTTTCCAAGGCAAAAATTTGGTATCACCCGTGTGCGATCCCGTGCACCCCCCTAGGGTTGTTAAAAAAAACAAAAATCGTCATTTTTGTTTTTTTTTTTTTTAAAAATTTTTTTTTAAAAAAAAATTTCAAAAATCAAAGTTGTGCTAAATCAATCAGGGAGTCTGAAGAACCACATATGATATGCAAGCGCCTCCCGAATGACTCCCGTATGGCGGAACTTTGCAGATTTTGTTTTGGTGACCTCAATTACCCCTTTTCCAAACCGTCACCATGCCTCTTCTTGTGTTTTGACCTCCAAAACGTCACTAATTGTCCCCAGCTAAGCTAATGCTAAAGTGAAGACAAACATACCGCCTTGAAATTCGATCAATTCTTCTGATGGTGTCGCGACGACACGACACGAAGCAGCAACCAGACAACGTAGCGCTTGCAAACGGAGCAGCGAGCACAATCGGACGCTCTGCGAGGCGAATCGTCACCTTATCTGCATCGGAAATGGTAGGCTAAGCTTTGGGACGCTCAAAAACTTCATCGCAGATGTTGTCGAAGCCTAAAATCAGTCGGTAAAACGGCCCAAAATCGACTGCTAAAGGTTTTACGAGGTATAATCAAAGAAAATTTTTGTTGAACTTTCGAAAAATTGTGCCAAAATTGAGGTTTTCAGAGCATATTAGAGGAAAATTTTTCGAATTTTTAAAAAAAAAAAAAAAAAATCGGCATTTTTGTTTTTTTTTTAATCACTTTTTCAAAAAAAAAAAATTTTCATTTTTGTTTAACAACCCTACCCCCCCCTCACGAAATTTTTCTCCCAGTGCACCCCCCTCAAAAAAATTTTCTGCCCGTGCACCCCCCTCACCGAAAAGGCACCCTCTAAAATTGCTAGGCAAACACCCCCTTGGCCCTTACCCGAGGTCCCGCTTTTGCTACTGCACCCTAACATAACTCAAACTTTTCTGCCAAAGTGAAAATAAATGAAAAAAAACCAAAAAAGTTCTGTGTTTTTTTAAAAATACGTCGTAAAAAATCCGTGATGCATTATTATTAAAAAAGCTGCATGTGCAGTTCCGTTCCGTGCTCCTCCTCGGAAAAAAATGCGCGCAAAAACTAAAGTGATCATTTTCACCTTATCAAAAAGGCTTGGCTTGTTCGGATTAGGGGGGTGGGGGGGTACCCGTACACCCCCCCCCCCCAGTACCGAAGACGAGGGGGGGTGGGGGGTACACCCCCCCCAGAGCACCCGAGACCTCCGCGTGGGGGGGGGTGGGGGGGTCACGCGACACCCACCCCCCAAAACCTGACACTGGACCATCCATACCCCCCCTCGAAATTTGCTAGACACCCCCCCCCCACCCCCCTAGATGGACCTAAGTAACAGTGACACCCACCACTAATTTTCTCGGACCACCCAAAAAATCATGAATTTTTGCTCAAAAATCATGATTTTTTGTCTTTAAAGTCCATAATATAAGCTAAATATATGATACCTTGACATTATTCATTGTAATTTCAAAGATTTTGCAGCAAAATTTAGCGTTTTTCCTTCAAAATTTAAGCGGAAAAATCTCATGGGTGGGGTGGGGGGCAGTACCGAAGGCGAAAGCAAATTTTCGAGGGGGGCGGGGGTGTCGTCACGTGCGGGGGGGGGTGCCGAAAATTTTTCAGTTGGGGGTGTCAGTCATGGTACAGTGACACCCCCAGGCGTGGGCCATGGGGGGGTGCACTATTGTAGAAAAATTTCTGGGGGGGGGGGGGGTGCACACCCCCCACCCACCCATGAGATTTTTTCGCTTAAATTTTGAAGGAAAAACGCTAAATTTTGCTGCAAAATCTTTGAAATTACAATGAAGAATGTCAAGTTATCATATATTTAGCTTATATTATGGACTTTAAAGACAAAAAATCATGATTTTTGAGCAAAAATTCATGATTTTTGGGTGGTCCGAGAAAATTTTTGGGGGGTGTCACTGTTACTTAGGTCCATCTAGGGGGGGGTGGGGGGGTGTCTAGCAAATTTCGAGGGGGGCTTTTTGGTTTCCAGGATTTTGGTGGTTAAAATATACATATGGTTTTGTTATCTCATGGTGTTTTTATATACAATGGTTTTTTTAATATTCACCGATAAAAAGAGCTGTGACATGGACACACACTTGCACCAGATACAAGAAAAAAGAAAACAACACGAAACGTCGCACAAAAGAGCACATGTGATTCAAAACAAAAACGCAATCACATTCAGTTGAACATGTTTCAAAACAAAACAAAACAAAACAAAGAGTGCTGGCGGCTGGGCGGACTCTCCTGTCTATTCCAATGCAGCAGAAAATTTACCAAAGACAAATGAATGAATTTTTTTATATTCCTGTGTTTTGAGACGCCTCCGAAAACTGGCTGTAGTTGGTGAGGTGACAGTTTCATCAGACAAAAGATTCCAGAGATGACGACGACGACGACACCTGTGCACGATTCCGTTTCGTTGTGAATATCGGTGATTGAAGAAACGACATCAATTGAACCGGCGGCCTGTGCCACCCCGCTGACGAACAACGTTCCTGAACTTGGGTTGTGTATGGGTAAATACCCAATTGGGTAAATTCTTCATTGTAATTTCAAAGATTTTGCAGCAAAATTTAGCGTTTTTCCTTCAAAATTTAAGCGAAAAAATCTCATGGGTGGGGTGGGGGGTGTGCACCCCCCCCCAGAAAATTTTCTACAATAGTGCACCCCCCCCATGGCCCACGCCTGGGGGGGTGTCACTGTACCATGACTGACACCCCCCACTGAAAAATTTTCGGCACCCCCCCCCCCCACGTGACGACACCCCCCCCTCGAAAATTTGCTTTCGCCTTCGGTACTGTTTAGGATTAGGATTCAGCTCAGCAGGAACCAACAACAAAACGGAGTCATTGCAGGCAAGGCAAAATCTGATCAAAAATCAAAAAATCACTTTCAAGAATGCATACAAAAATCACAATTTATATTGCTTTTTAATAGTCGAATCATTTCTTCTCAAAAAAGCTTGGTTTATAAGGTTAGGATATGGTTTTGGTTCTGGATCAGGTCAGGTTTGATTTAATTTGTGTACATTCTTAAAACTGGTCTTTTTCTCAGATTTTGCTTGCAGTCAGTCGTTGGAGCTGTAGGTTCTTAATCTTCTTGAACTTCTCCCAGTCCAAATCCTAAGCCAAGCCTTTTTGATAAGGTGAAAAGCATTAAGTTTTTCGCATTTTATTTTTTTTTCTGCGTTATTGAGAAGGAGCACCGGAGAACTGCAGATCAGCAGATACTTTTAATAATGATGCATCACGATTTGATTTGATTTTAGATTAGGCTTTAGCAGGGATCTGGGTTAGTTTAGACAACGTCTGAGGTGACAGACAACATCAACGGCTTGCTTCAGCGCGATTGTACGACTGGGCAACCGTTTCAATTGGCATAAACTTTTCTTTCATTGAGACCAAACCAATCGCCTCTTTGCGCAGCCGCGCCACACACGTTTGAGGAGTTGACGAATCTCAAAGTTAAAATGACTCAAGTTCCGTATCTTCGGTTTGTTTGTATTTGTGCTTTTTTGGCACTCTTTGGGCGGGCAGGCGAAACTGGTGTCCACTCCGACTGTCCATAACAGTCAATTTTTTTGAATCGTTGCAACAGTAGTTTTTTGAGTGTTTTGAATTGAATTTGAAGGTTTTTATGAAAAGTTAACAACTTTAGCTTCAAGTCCTGAAACATACATTTTCATTTCCAACCTTATTTCTTTTAATCTCTTAATAAAGGTTTGTTTATTTCTATTAATAAAGACGTGTTTTTGCAACCAAGTTAACCAAACACCAAGCGCGGTATCTCAGTGTTGAATTGTGGTTTTTGGACAGTGGTACGTTTTTAGTCTTTGTCGAAAATAAAAAGTCTCCTGCAAATAAAGTTCAAAAGTTTTATCAAGACGTACATTTCCTCACGTTTTCAAGAACAATCAGCAGTGAAATCCCATGTCATTTCTTTTCAGCAACGAATGGTGGATTGTTCGACAAGCTTTCTCCACTTCCTCGCCTGAAGACCAAGCCGTTCGCGCGTTGGAGTTGCTGGTTTCGTGGCGTCTTCGGTGAATCGCTTTCTGTTCGTCAGCTTGAATATTCACAGTTTACCGTTTCAATTGCCAATTATAGCGGTGGTACCAAATGTGATCACTTCAATGCAAAAAGCGACCAAACATTCCGAAAAGTAAATCAAACCGTCCGATTTATTGACGCAGATCAAGCAGAAACGTTCCGTTGGTGGTGGAGGTGAGTGAAGTTGTGATGCGCGCCATGTTCGCCGACGCACAATGGGCTCACTCTGTCACTGGCAGTGAGTCTGTCAATGCACAATCAACGCCATCGTCGTCGTCGTTTGGTGATCGCAACAGTGAACAAACGTTCGCACGCAAGGAAAATGCGCGGCTGATGCACGGCATTGCCATTATTCGGTCAGTTTCAAACACAGTATTTCAAGGTTTAGTATCAGTTCAGATTTTACTTCCATTGATGCCAAATCCAGTAAATTATTTGGAAATGAAAGTAACGAAAGGAAGGGAATTTTAAGTTTTTTAGTGAAGTATTTGAGACATATTGAACAACTTGTTTGTTGAAACATGGTATAAGTATCATGCTGCATTAGATAGCAAAAATGCGCCACTTCGAAAAAATTCAAGAAATGCTGTCAGCAAGATGATCAGATCATGATACAAATGGAGGGTGTTGGTTATATGACTGTAAAAAATGTACCGGTACGAACGAATGAATCAATTTCAACGGAACAATGACATCATCAAATGGTGATCATTTTTGATCAATATTGGCCAAAAGTAAAACAGTCGCATGCAAAAAATACGTTTGAATATGTGACAGTACGCAATTGCGAACAAGGGCTTTTGTATAAAATCGACAGTGTGCAATTTGTATAATTTTTTGGCTTTTTGGGGAAAATAATTTTCACGGAGAAATTTTAAATGAACAAGAGAAGTTGTTGGTAAAGATTGAACTATTCAACTCAGTTTTGAGAAGAAAATTTTTTTTGCGTCGCGAAATTTTCATGCTTGACAAAGTAGCACAGTCTGCTGCAGAAAGAGACAATCCAAAAGAATTTGTCCAATTGAAAGTACGATTAAGAAACGCCGTCACACCATCACTCAATGCTGTGATTTCAGTGTTCAGTGAATTCAACTCAATCTTTCAAAGAAGCTTTTACACAGTTGCAGCTGCTTTTGGCCAACAGATTGATGCAAATTTTGTATGGAAATTACATTTTCATGGACAACAAAAAAACCTGCTCGATTCAATTGTATCACTGTCGGAAAATAAAACGTAAGAAAACACAAAAATGTGGTAATGACGATCTGGAATGCAGCCAAAGAGACTGAGCGCCCTCGGTCAAACTCAACAGAGATGCACACAGACGGTGTTCATGATCAGCAGGCCGAACGAGCCGCTGACGAACAGACAAAGGAAGACGAGCATGATGAAGTGGTTCGCGGTCATGCCGAATCCGCCGCCGCCACCCCCGTGGCCGGGCACGCGTTTCGTGCGCTCCGTGGCGGACATGGCCAGATTGCTGGCGCCGCCGCTGTGCAGTCCCGACTCCTCCAGTGCTTTGTCGTCGTTGCAATAGTCGTAGATGCACGTGCAGCGGCGCATCAGTCCGAGTTCGGCTGGCGCCTCGCGGCATCGTGTCATCGGCAACGACGTGTCCTCGCAGCCCTTGCGAACCGTCGTCTGCCCTGAGTTGCGAAAATTTGTCATGCTCTGCTCGTTACAGTCCACTGATTCTTCATTGATCTTGGGCAATTTACCGCAATTCGCCAGACTCTTCAGGTGGTTGTGGACTGTCTTATATAGTGCTCGCCTGAAGACACAGTATTGGCACAGTAATGTTCCACCGCTGTCACAAACACACGCTACGTGGGACACGTTGGACTCGCGCACTGTTGCAATGTCGCATGTGTGCTTGTGTGTGACTGTGGCGACCGTCGGACATCACTGTGTTTTGACAGTGTGTTCTGTCTTCGGGCACAGCTCTTACCTCGTAGCGTCTGTTCGACCTTGACGCACGCTGAGCCTTGACATCGTCCATCATTGCATGTGGTCGTCTCATAGCTCTCGCATTTGTAACAGGTGACTGCGTAAGCGACTAAATTGTCCGTTAACGTTAGCATCAGCAAAATTGCACGGCCAGCCACTCGTGCTAGTTGAACCATCGAACAATGCATGTTGCACAGCGAATGCATTATGTGGCATATTAGTGAGTAAACAAGTGAGCTTCGCTAGTTGACGCCAGCCATGTGGTAGTAATCTTGATTCTGGGAAAATTTAGAAAAATCAGATTTTGAGCTCAAGCGTTGCTCCAAATTTTAGAGCAGCGACTTTGCACAGTTCTGAGCGGCCAATTGAATATATTTTTAACACAAGGAAAACAGCAGAAACCAGTTATAATTGGCGCTATGATATGTTTGGTTTGAAAACTAAAAACGTTACATATATTGCAAAATTCAGAAGAACCAATAAACACGCGGGTATTTTGTAAAAAACGAGCGCAAAATGAATTCTTAGCTGGCAGCACACAACGCCGTGACGCGACTGTCTACCATCATCCAGTGGGGGTGGGGGCGTTTTGCGACGACGACGGCGACGTGGTTGGCCATTGTGGTCTTACGAACATGTGTTTGTTGGACAGACACGTGCCTTCGAAGATGCTACTGGTGTTGTGCGCATTGCACTTGGCATTGTCGTTGCCACGCGGGAGTTCATATGCGTGCGCGAAATACATGCATAGATGTCATGTTTGTGACGGTGCTTGAATTGCACGCGGTGACAATGTGAATACGTTTGCTGCTCGCATGAACAGCAGCACCACTGGCATAAACGCACAGAAACTCAAAAACTGGTGTGCTTGTGTTGAAAACGAGTGTCTTGGGACGGTAGGAGGCGCACAGCGACGCTATGCCGCAAATCTATTAGACAAACAGTGGCGTTGCACTGCAGTGCACTTGCGCTCGTGTATCTTTGCGTGCTCCTGTGAACATTGGCCGTGTCGTGGCCGTCTGTCCATGGCTTTATATGCTTCGGCTACTATATTCGGGCGGAGCGCGCGCTGCTTCTCGTTTTCACCGACTCTGGAGAAACTATGATTAATTTTCCGGGTCGACCGACCAAGATCGTTGCTCTGCTTCGTTTGAGTTTGGCATCGTTTTTGTGTCGCGCATACATGTACACGGTTGTGTGGTGTGCGCGCACGCACTTAAACAAACAAACAAACGATGACGACGCTGCTTGCTGTGTGGCCATTTGTGCGTCCGTGTCCATCGGTGTGGCACTTTGTCGGCTGCTGTTTTGTTTGCACGAGTGTCGCAGCGCCTATTAGTTCGCGCGGGCAGATGTAACGCGTGCCATCAAACATTTCCGTTTTTACGGCACGCACACGGCTAATCGTCAGTTTCGGCGCGTATATGGCTTGTTGTGCCGTGCGCTAATGGCTTGAGGTTGCGGCGGTAATATGCGAGTGCACTCTCTTTGCTGTCTTGCTTACGTCGCGCAAAGCTTAAAAGTACATACAATGTTGCCGACGTTTTGCTATCATCGGTCGTTGCATTTCGAATCTTCAGTGGCTAACACCCATGAAACAGATGGTATCATGATTCGTCGCCAATCCAGGTATCGTGTTCCATATCGAGAATCAACTAGCGCTTGTATTGGTGTCAACTTACTAAAGAAATGACAAAATGAATACAGTAATACTATTAAACGAAATGTTTGTTTCGATCACTTAAAAGCCATGTATTAGTACAACTGTAAATTGTGAACGCATACTCCATGTTGGACTATTTTGCGGGCATCAAATGTGGTCATAAGGTACTATGCACCTACGTAGTCGTAACAAGCTTTACAGAGATGCTGATAAACCAAACGGCAACCTCCATGTGAAACTCAGAACACGTGCGAAAGCGTGCGACAGAGCTAACTAGTGACCACATAGGGTTTGTGGTTTAGATTAGGCAAGTGTGACAAGTTTGTAGCATTTCAACGTCAAACGTAATGGATTAACGAAGATAACGTAAATGTGATAGCGCCTGGAAAACTTTTGAATGCAAAAATGACGAAACTGTATCTAGAAGTACAACATATACAGTATGAGGCTATATTCGAAAAGTACGAACGAAAAATATCCGAATATACGAACATGTAAACCAGCAGACGTAAGTAATGTCAACTGGATCAGCTTGTAACCAATATGGCCAGCCGTCACAAATGTTGGCTTTGTGGTTTGTCGACGGCTAACGGCAAACAGACATATTACGATCTCGAATGCAACAAAGCCACAGAGGCTAGAAGTTTGTTCGGTTGAGCGTCGAAGCGTTCACTGATGCGTGTTACGTGGGCCCGATTAGGCAGCGCCCGCTCGCACCGGCGCTGCCCACCGGTTGCCATTGCCACCGCCAACACAGAGCGTGTAACAAAAACTGTTGTTACCGAGCGAGTGTGCAGCGCACATACAGAATGTTTGTATGCACGTGGTGCCAGAAATCTCGGAACACCGACTTCCGTGCAGCGCGCTTTGCTGACACGCACGCTTGGCTGCGTGTTTGTGTTGGTGTGTGTCATTGAAATGCACATACGATTATGCGCGTGTGCGCGCCAGCACTGTATACATGCAGTCCATGGGCTACACAATGCGTCGAGTTAGCGCGGCTGAGCGTCACAAAGTGTGTCCGGTGTATTTTATGCAAATTGACGACGCAGACGCGACCCTGGCGGTGCGCGGCGTCCGGAGCAGAGCGGAGAGGACGCAGGTGCCTGTGCGCGTGCTCTGCGCTGGCCACGTCGCTTTCAGCTTCCGGAACAACAACGACGACAACGGGAGCACACACTCACAACAGTTTTAGTTACACATACGGTGGTCACGTCTGGCGCAAGTGCATGCGTGTGTGTATTAGTTCGGGTTAAAGAAGGATGTGCGACACTTGAATTAAACGTGCCCATGGAGCGCACTGCGCACATGTGTTGCACACACTTGGACTTGACGGCGTGTGCCGACGGAAGCGCATAATAATTCGATTGCCACTACGCCCGCTGGCACTGATTTTGCGCTTTTTTGCACCCTTCATGATGCTGCTTCATTGCGGTTATTATTGGAGACGGTCATATTTGTGGTGGCAGTTGGCATACCGCATACAATCGAGCTGCTTGATTGCGTACTAAAATTCTCCTCTGCACCCATCCATTACAATCAATTATGCTAATGTTTGTGGTTTATGACGTGGTCTATTGGTTAAAATGAGCAATACAAGATTTCGTTGTTGACTGCTTGCCGTGCATATAAGTTGTGTGCCATGACTTGCGAAAACTGCAGGTGAGATTGTGGGTCTGAGCCAATTCTTTGTTACGCACGCAAAGACGTTGATTTTTGTGGAAAAACACAGTGGGCCAATCGCCAATGCAAAAACATACACATCTACACACACCACAGTGCGACTGACAAGTTACGACCGAACCGAATGCAACAATAATACCAAAAATCAGTCAATTCTTCATTGCAGATTCATCAATTACGCTCATGATCTAGCGTGCCAAGACGAGCAGGCTGCAGAGCGCTGGCAGTCGTTGCAAAACACGGTGAAAAAGGTGAGTGAGAGAGTTGTGGAAAATAAAAACACTGAAAACATTAGCTGATGTCAAAAAACAAAACAAGCGATTCACATTCTTCAGCTGGGCATCCCAGCGTGGCTTGTCGACCTGCGTCACGCTGCCTCGCATCGCACCATGCCCGACATTGGACTGCTGCGTCAGGGTGTGGCGTTCTGTCGCGAGTGGCTATGGGTGCGGTGTTTTCTTTCATTCGCAAAAACGATTTATCGTTCAGTTACCGAGCGGTTTGTTGTTGTTATTGCGGAACTATCCACCGTGAGACCACGACCAGTGTGCGTTGGAACACTATCTGTGTGGCATGTTGCCAAGCGAGCACCACAAAATTGTTGCGCGTTTAGCAAGGGGCACCCGTCGGGATTCCACTGAGCTCACAGGAATATGTGTTTGTTGGTTTTTGACGGAGGCATGCACCTTCCTTCATTTCTCCACTGATTTCGGTGAGTGAAATTAGCGAAGTTCGCTTTTCGTCCAGGACAATTACTGGGTGAAGACGTACGAGGAGGCTGTGGATCCGGTGGAGAAGTGTCGGCCCCCGGCGGCGTCCACGACCGTGACTGCCCGCGATCTGGGCGAACGCACGCACGCTGCCTTGATTCAGTATGAAATCGTGCGCAAAAAGGTGCGCTGCAGCAATGCAGTCTGTTCATTGTGGCCATTGTCACTGCGCAAACGTGATGGACCAGTTTAGCGTCATCGAAGTTCCAGGCTCAATCTGAGCAGTATTTTCGACTGCCTTCAGAACACAGGCTTGCTCGCATTCCGGTGCACGGCCCCGTATTGTTTTTTCGCTGGCTCATCAATATTCTGTTTTTCCCTTTTTTCTAGTGCGCCGACGTGGAGAACGTCGACTCGGAACAGCAGTTTGTGGTGAAAATGATCAGCGTGCTCGGCAAATTGATGCGCCGCTGTAGACGGTCGGTGTAAGATATTCTTTCCAACTTTTCGAATCTAGTTGTTTTGTGACACTTTTTAGTTTCTTTCAAAAATTTTCTCCTTCATCCGAACCAATGAGTCAATTCATCTCTCCATTGCAGCACATTCATCCAGACGCTACTGACGCCCGGTCACATGATTCTGAACGAGTCACAGTTGCGGGACATGAACTGGGACGTTCACAAGGAAACGAACGTCTGCCGCGAGTCGAGACGTGTGTTTCTATTCATTATTCGTTTCATCTTTTCTTATTCGCGGAACGGCTTCAATTTTCCTCAAAAAACAAAACTCAGCTGTCTGTCTGTAGCACAGAGCGTATAAAATAACGTTGATACAGAACGACCTGCGCCGAGACACGTTTTCATGGAAGGTGTTATTCTCTTGAAGCACCAGCTTTAGTCTTGACACGGTTCCTCTAAATTGGTGAAGTAACGGGAGTGCGCAAGAGCGTTGCTGCTGACTGCAGGCGTGCCGTCGCAGCTGCAGTTGTTCTGGCGTCCCGTGCTGCAGTTGCTCGCCGCAGACGACGCCCACGGCGGCCTGCATGCGCTGTGCACGGCGATGCTCGTGCGGCTGCACCACGCCCACGAGAACTGCGTCACCGGCCAGTTGGTCGCCTGGTGCTCCTTGATGGTGGACACGTTCGTGCACATTGGTTGGTTGGTTGGTTGGTGGTGGTAGGGGTGTTGGCGTGTGAAAGTATGTGACACTTGGATTTTAGCGGTAAAAATGTTTCTTGCCACAACGAACACTGGATTGTTCAGACGAGTCAAATCAGCTCGGGTGCAGTGGGCAATTTTATTTTGATTTTTTTAGAAGATGAAGATCGCCGATGGTCATCGGACGAATGGAAACAGGTGGTGGAATCGATGCTGACCACCGCTGACTTGTTCGACCCGCAACTGCTGCAGAGGTTGTCTTGTCTTGTCTTGTTGTTCCGCTTTTGCCATTCCTTGGCGTTTGTGCTGACGTCGAACCTTCAATTTCAATCACAGTTTTGTTGCTTTTTTTTCAGTGCCGTTGACCGCCTGTGCTCGCTGACATCCAACATCAACAAAGAACATCTGCAGACGCTGATGACGCTGCAGTCTGGCAATTCAAAAAATGAAATTATGAAAAGTGCACCGTCAGCATCCACTGTTGAGCCGTTGCACACTCTGCAGGACGCGCTGAACGAGTCGAGACGTTTGAAGCAGGAATTGGCCAAGAAGGACTGCTCGAAATCGGCAACTGGTAGGTGTGTTCGCTTTCAGAGGCTGTCAATCAGACGTAGGATTGTTATCATTGTGGTTGTTGTTCATGGCCGCCACTGGCGATGTGTGTTTTATCAATTCTGTGTCAGCCCGGCTGCATGTGCGCGAAATTTGGTTCGAGCGTGTTCTGAACGCGACAGGCTCGCTCGGACTCTGCTCTGCAGCTCACTTTTAGTCGTAGTTTCAGTGTGTCCGCTGATTGGCTGTCGTCAGTGAACCAGTCCGCACAGTCAATTCAAGCAATCGACTGAAATCAGTGTAGTGACGTTATTTTTGTCAGCAAACGACGATAACAAGGACGGATCGATTTGGAAAAGGGACACTGAATTCGACTGGGTGAACGTGCCGTTCGGGCTGACGCCACAGCAAGCAGCGCATGACCTCTGTTTGATTGTCGGTTGATTTTGTTTTAAAACTGTTTTGATTCTTGTCATTTTAACGGGTTTTCTGTCAGTGATCTTAGTTTCCCATAGGTACTTTTTCGAATCCTACTGATTTGTGATCTGTTGCTCAGAGTTTGCTGATGCATCTGTTTTGTTTTGTTGAATTAATCCATTTTGTTCGTTAAAACTGTGATAAATGTTCACGGTGTTGAGACCATTGGGAGTAGCTACCTGTTAGAACAATATGCGAAATCGATGCTCAGATTCACACAAACACCTTGCGCTGTTACCTTTTTGAACAAAGGTTCATGGGCAGTTTGTATTTTTATTTACAATCGCGAAGAAAATACTGCGCGATGGGCCGAAAAAAAATCAGTTTGACACTGCTTATTGGCCTATGATGGATCGTACAAGACAATCAATGTAACAACCCTGCAGTATGGTCGAATGAACAGAACTGAGCTCACGGAGTGCATTGCATTGCGTTCGGGCACAATATTAACTGCGACTTGACGGCGATTGTCAGGCAAGTTCACTCGTTGCGTGAAAATCGGTGCAGAGTTCGTTTGTGGTAATTAGTAGACACATCGTAGTAGCATATTAGTAGAATTTCAAACAAAGTAATTAGGTATGACCTATTTTTTTAAACGTGGCCCACTGAAATGACGTCATGTGCCGCCAAACATGCGCTTGCCGTTCACAGCAAACCAGACTCCGTTTAGCCGATTTCTTCCCGTAAACAAATGGTGAATGTTGAATCAGTCACACCAAACTGACATGTTAGTAATAGTGCCTGTACTTTGACAAGCGGTCGTTTTTAAAGCAAATGACGTCATTTTAGTCTGGGCACGTTTGAATAAATCCACAATAGTAATCGCTGTCAACCAACGGTTCAAAGCTTGTTGATAAATTTTATTCCACATTTCGTAAACGTAAATATACACAAACCGGATGAGAACCAGACACAAAAATTTAAAGAATCATGATCTGTATATCGTGCATCGTGTTGTATCGGTATCGGTACTTAGAGCAAGCGACTATGACGTTTCTATTTTCCCCACAAAGTACAAGCCTGAAAAAAAGTATTCCAGTGTCAGAAACCAGGCAATTCCCAGCTTTTAACATTTTTTATCAGAAATCTAGCTGATCGACCAATTTATCCACTCAATTTAAAACCACAATACAAACGAAATGGCGTGAAAAAGCTAGTACAAGTGCAATTCACAGGCCACTTACCATATAGTCATTTCATTGCACTCCGGAGCACGAACATGGACAAAATGTTTTAAAATCAAGTACTACAAGAATTTCAGGCCCACCACATTAGGATCTTTCGCAAATTTTAGTTTTCCACCCCTGAAAAACGAAACCCACCAAGTTATGACTGAGATTAGACAGTGAACTCGGCCTCGACGAGCTCTGGTTGGCGGACGCCGATAAATTGGCGACGGAGTGACGACGCTGCGTGCGTTTCAGCGAGTCTTCGATGAGCAGCTGGTTGTTCGCTGCGTGCGTCTCCTGTTCGGACGCGTCAGTTGCCGGCGACTGCCCACTGCCGATGCCAATGTAGTCCAGCCAGCTTTGGCGTCGCTTCGGCGGGTGCCCGTCCAGCAGCAGATCGGCACTACTGCGACGTAGGATGTTCTTATTCACTGGAATGTTGTTGGAAAAAATTAAAAATCAACACTGGTGAAAAAATCGTTGCACTGTGGCATTTGGCTGACCTGGAATTTTTTGCAATCAATTGGATGTTGATATGGATAACGATGCAGGCGTTTGGTTGAAAAGTGAAAAATGCACGCAAATTTTAGTTGCACCAATGGTTGTGTTCCGTTCCGTTGCATTCGAAGTGACATTCAATCACATAAATGCGGAACCAAGCTAAAGCAACTGAGCGGTCCATGTGCGTGCACTCTTGGGCAGCAAATGTCAAGATCGGAAATTGCCTGCAGCACACTGAGCGTGAGCACAGCACTCCTCTCAAAATCAGAAATACAGCTAGTTATTGGCCGATTTTGTGTAACAAAGTGTCGGGAACAACGTTTTCCTGGCGTGCCACCATTTGCCATTCAGTTTTGTGCGCATTTCACGCCCCTACAGCTAAATTCCCGCATCCACATGATCAAAGTCCAAAGCAGCACTGTATGCCACCGAAACCGACCGACTAAATCGAACATGGTGCTGCTCGTGTCGCGTGTGCCGGCCGACAGAACGGACGCGGATCGATTCGACTCCGAGGAGGCACGTCGATTGGAGGGCGCTGTGATGCCCGACGAGCAGACGGACGAACTACGCCGACTGGTGGTGGTGTTCTGGGTGGAGCGGTGGTCGCTGCCGGGCGAGTGCACCGTCGTCACAGTCACTTCCGGCAGGCCGACGCTGCAAAATAGGAGGGGGTGAAAAGGGCTGTGTTCGGTGAGCTCGGTTGACGCGCGCGAATCGATCGGGGCTACCGGAAAAACTCGTCATAACAGGTGGTTTTGGTAACCGTTTTAGTAGCCACACTTTCTTTGTGATTGAGTAAACAGTAAGTAACGAGAGTTGTGTTTCACATATATTGGTATCTCTAATCAAAAAGAAAAAAAGCAAAATTCTTTGCCGTTCTTTGATTCGCAAAACAGTTCACAGTAAGCGGCAGCCAGCAAAACAAGAAACACGTCCGCTGCAACTCGTTGTTCCCCATCCAACCTCAACAACTCCGCGAGCGTGTTGGCGGTCTCGGGTGTCTGCACGACCGTTGACGATTTTTTACGTGCGGTCGTTGTGCTCAGATGACGCGGCTCGCTCGGCTCGGCGTTTGCGGTTAAACTGTCACTACGACTGCGCCAGTAGGAAAAACAATCGACAGAACAAAAGCTGAGCGTTTGGTTCGCAGAAAAAGTAAAAAGGGGCTGACGACGAACAGTGCTGTTTTTTGCACAGGATAACAACATCGGAAACTATGCGCCATAATTTCAAGTAAACTGACGCGCTGATTGGCTGCATTGGTGATATTTTTCTTGAATGAATGGATTCAAATGCAGCCAATCAGCATACAGCTATACTTCTACCGAAAACAACGGCAAGTCGACAAAAGCAGCAGCCACAACACATAAAACGACGAAAAAGCGCGTAGTTTTTCAAAAAAAAAACTCCACCGGAAATACCTAAATTGGGCGTCCTGTGAACTGCTGGAGCGTTGCATCGGAAGACAGCCGTACACGGTGGTGTACTGGTCACTCTCGGCAAAGTCAAGCATGGCACGGCACGTCGAAAGAACTTGGTCAAACTGAAATTCTCTGCTCATTTATTCTTTCCTGATGAACTTTGATTGTATAATTTCAATTAATTGCATTGTGCAGTCTCACACAATAAAGTCTGTTCTCAATCCGTGTCCGACATGACCGGTCCTAACATGACGTCAATCGTGCGTGACAAGTTCTGACGAACAGACTATACCTGTGCCTTTTTGTCAGTCTTCATTAGTAATTGCAACAATGTTGGCATGATTTCCTGCACGACCATTTGTGCGTTGATGTGCAGTCGAATGTGGTTGAGTACAATGGATTCGTAGAGTTCTGAAAGAAAAGTTGAATGGTAGTTAAAAAATTTGTTTGGCCACGCATTGTTTGGCGCCAGCTAACTAGAATGACTGATTGCATTGATAATGCAGCCTGGAGCCTTTAGCAGCGCGTACTCGTGGGACGCGCGGCAGCGCAGTCCCACAATATTATTTCAGAAAGCTCATTGCGAATATTTTGAAATTTCAATCGACCATAACATTCATGATAAATGACTAAACCAAGAAATGCTATTTGCTGTGCTAAGGTGGCCCGATACCCTATCCATCCAAACCAAAAAATTAAACATCGGTTGCTTCTGTGATTTTACAGAACAAAAAAACCGAAAAAAAATTCAGGTTGTTGTTGTTGTTGTTGTCGTTGTTGTTGTCGACCGTTTCGGTGTCCACAAAAAATCTAAAGTTGTGTTCAAATTCGAATTCCAAATTGTACGGTATCCTATGTAATCGACCATGCTGCGTCTGATAGGCTAGGTGCCGAATTGTGAAAAAACTGTTTTTACCCGTGCCGGGTATAAAAAGAGTGCCCGTTAAGGGGTTTCCTGGTAAAAATCGTTGTTCTAATTTCATATTCCACGGTATTCATGTAATCGACCATGCTGCGTCTGATAGGCTAAGTGCTGAATTGTGAAACATTGTTTTTTACCTGTACCGGGGTTGAAAAGGGTACTGTTTTTACCCGTGCCAGGTATAAAAAGGGTCCCGGAAGGGTTTCCTCCTAAAAAAACGTTGTTCTGATTTCAAATTCCACGGTATCCATGTAATCAACTATGCTGCGTCTGATAGGCTATAGTTTAGGTGCCAAATAGCGAAAAGCTGATATTAACCCGTGCCTGGGTTGAAAATGGTCCCCGTAAAGGGTTTCCTCCTAAAAAACGTTGTTCTGATTTCAAATTCCACAGTATCCATGTAATCGACTATGCTGCGTCTGATAAGCTATAGTTTAGGTGCCAAATAGCGAAAAGCTGATATTAACCCGTGCCTGGGTTGAAAAGGGTCCCCGTAAAGGGTTTCCTCCTAAAAAACGTTGTTCTGATTTCAAATTCCACGGTATCCATGTAATCGACTATGCTGCGTCTGATAGGCTATAGTTTAGGTGCAAAATAGCGAAAAACTAGCGAAAAACTGATATTAACCCGTGCCTGGATTGAAAAGGGTCTACGGAAGGGTTTGCTCCTAAAAATCCTTGCTCTGAGTACAAATGCAACAGAAACCATTGCAGTCGACTATGCTGCGTCTGATAGGCTAAAACCCTATAAACTCTTTGAGATATAAAAGAAAAAGACAAGTTCGGAAAAATGCCCGAAGGGCATGAAAAAGACCAAATATTATTTCAGAATGACACAGATAGAAAAGTGTGACACAAGGATTTTCACAAGATCAAACATTTTATGAAACGTGTGTGAACTGGAAAGTTACAAACTGAAATAATATTTACGTCAATATATTTTTGTCATTTCAAGGCACTGGCTCCGGTTGTGACCGCACTCATCGTAAAAGGGTTCAGCCCGCAAACACCATATTAAGCAAATCATTTGATACAGTATTAACAAATAAAAAGAGCATGTTCACAGCAGCAAAAGAATTTTTGCAGCATCAAATGAAGTGAGATAAAATTCGCACAGAGATTGTGCCTTCCTTGAGAATGACAAAAAAGATATTGGCGTAAATATTATTTCAGTTTGTAACTTTCCAGTTCACACACGTTTCATAAAATGTTTGATCTTGTGAAAATCCTTGTGTCACACTTTTCTATCTGTGTCATTCTGAAATAATATTTGGTCTTTTTCATGCCCTTCGGGCATTTTTCCGAACTTGTATAATTGAAACTTCAAAAAAGTGATTAAAACTTTTAATGTAAACTTTCAAAAAACGCGGCAACTGACTAGCAATGATGATCGTTGTCTCCGGTTCCTTTGGAATTTGTTGCAGCAGTTGCAGCATCGGCGGCACACAGCTGCTGTCGATGTATTTTGTCATCTGCTCCAACAACGATAGTAACAGCATGTTAAGCTGAAAAAACGTTGTTGTTTTTTTTTAAATAGTGAGTTGCAATGGCTCACTTTATTAAGTGGCTGTTTTAATAGCTCATGTCCATGTTCACAATGTTGCTTGCTGGCAAGATTATTGTCACATAGTACAAGACCCGGAGTCAGAAGAAAAAATCCGTTGCGGCACCCGTTGCACGGGTATGGTCTCAACACAGGTACGAACTGGAAACCAGAATTCGCGGCGCGCATTAACGCAAAAAGCCATTTCAACCCAGTGCTAACAACAAGAACTCGCGCCAACAAACAACGGACATGATGCTTTGGAGGCTCAGTGAGCACCATGGGCGTGATGGCGGGCAACAACTGCAGGCGCACGAACGCGGGCGTCAGATGCTCCGGCACTCCGCGGAGACCGTCCAACGCGCTCGCCTGGCAAATGTTAGGCATCGAAACTGTCAGCACTCAGTCAGAAAAAATTGTTGCCACATCTTGGTATTTTGTCAACAATAGTCGTGTTTATGTTGCTTTTTACCATGATAGCAACTGAATTACTTTCGGCAAGTTATTGTTGGTTTTTTTGTGGCCGCCGGTCAAAAGCTTTCATTCGCAGATACAAAACTACGACCGACCATCAATTGCGGTGAACTCGACCGCAGACAGCTGAGCGACAAAGCCAGCACCGGCTTGTGCAGTGTCTTCTCGGCGATTCGATTGAACACAACAGAGATGTTCTCCAAGATGGCGCTCGACAGCTGCAATCAACCAATCTTAAAATTTGAAAAACACGCAGGATATGTGTTTTAAAAAACTCAAAATTTGGCACGCTGATTGTCTGCGTTGTGTAGGAACCATCAGCCGTCAATCATACGTCACGGGGTGATAAAGTCCTAGTCTACAGACAGCGCACTCTGTTACAACAGTAATGTTGGACACTCGCAAACACACAGGCACACATATTATTACAGCAGCGGCGTTTATCATGTGTGTGTGTGTTCCTTATTCGCAATTATTATGCCCCATCATTCAGAAATTCGTGCTCCAATGAACTGAAGCGAGCGCCCAACCGCGGCCGTGTCGACGGTGGCACGCATGACCAGTCGTGCCGCCCACGACTGCAGTTTCGTGACGTGCCGCGCGGTGCAGTGCTGCAGCATGTAGAACACCGGCCGTGCCACTGCGCCGTGCAGCTCGTCGCTGTTGTCCGTTTGTAGGACGGCGTCCAATCGCGGCAGCACACGGTCGAGCCACATGCTCTGCGTTAGGAACAGAAAAAACTGAAAATGCTGGTTGACTTGTCAAAAAGGTCTTTTCCCATTGAGGGAAGCTCCATCTATCTGGATCTATCCCATTGATGGTTCCAAATTGGCAGTAAAAGAGTAAATCAATCGGGAGCCTGGTAAAGTGTTCAACAGCTGTCGCTTTTCGTGAAATTTACCTCGGGTATCAGACTGAGCGTGTCGCGCAATGTGCAAGTGAGAAACTGTATCTTCTGCAGATTGTCCTTCGCGCTCAAATTCTCCAGCTGGCGTAGTGATGACACAGCTGGGTCGTCAAAATGCTTGATCTGAAATTTTTCATTAAAAAAACATTGCACGTGCATCTCATTGAAACTAACCGCACAACTAATTTTAGCGGCACCCGGCACGATAAACCAAACCAGCTGTTCTGTTTTGAGAGCCTTACCAATGAGAACAACTGCGCTGTCGGTCGATCTTTGACATGTTTACTGAGCATTTTGCCGACGGCACTGTACAGACTGGAACTCATCATGTCTTTGATGTTTTCCAAGCGTTGCGGGATCTGTGAAAAAAGTTGATTTGTTCCATTGGGAGCGGCATGATGAATCAAAAGAACGATATGCATTAAAAGCTTCGTGTTCGGTCTCAACATGAGTTTATTGCTGGCATTCGGTTTCTTTGCTTATTTACACTTTCAAAATTTGACGGTTACGTTCCGAGACTTCTTGGTAAAGTCGAACTTTTAATTATAGGCAGTCAACTGATTGGTTGGCGATCATGTGTGATCATGCGTGATGCATCTTTTCTGTGCGCAGGCATGGTATGCGCTTATCAGGCGAATGGCTGTGGAGGCGGAGTCTGTCATGCACCGAAAGCATGCATCCACGTGTCCACCGACCAATCAGCCGATTGCTTGTAATTCAGAGTTCAACTTCATCATGATTCAAACGGTTTCAAAGCAGTCTCTCTCATTGCCGACCGACTTCACTGAGGCAGCTGGCATATGCCTCCGGACTGTTGTGTGCGTCGATGATGCGCCGGCCACCGGTGTACAGCCAGCAGACCAGCGCGCCCAGCGAGAAGATGTCGGCGGCGGTCGAGGCCATTTTCGTGATTTGACACTCGGGCGCCATGAAGTCCAGGTCAGGCTGCATCACCGGCGGGATCTTGCGCGACCACTGCATGCACTGGTAGCTGTCCTGAACGGAGTTGAAATGTAAAACAGCTAACATGCTTCATCTGACCATTCATTTTTGCTCTGCCATTACGGAAAACAAACGCTGCCTTTTTGGCGCCCATTTTTTGTGTCCTCTTGGTGAACGTTCGTTTCTCGAGGCTATTTTGGTGCAAAAAGGAGGTCCACGCTAAGCGCGGTACACCGTTGTTCGGCTGATTTTTGTACCGCGGTTAATTTTAAGGACACAGGACAGCCAATCAGCAACCTTGAAATGTATCATTTCGGAAAGGTGCAGGTGAATGGCGAAGGCCGCTCGTTTGCCGAGATATATTACTAAACCATTTGAAGTGGGGAGGGTGGAGGGACATATTTGATGAGACTTATGGGACGAGAAGACATATTTGACAGGGAATGGAGGCTCCAGATATCCCAGAACAACTATAACTTGCATTTTTCGTTCGCTAAAGTGGCACAACGCACCGATCCAAGCTGTGCTTTTTCGCAGAACGCAAATCCCGCCAGTTTCCAGGTGCACCCAGTGGTGACAAGAATGCTGTCCGGTGTCAGATTGGCGTGCAACGTGCGTAAGGAATTGTGCAGGTAGGACAGACCTTCGGTCACTTGAAGAAGGCCGTATTTCAGTTCAACCGGTTCGAATGCTGCTGTGCTTATAGTGGTGTCCGAATTGGTGGTGTCCTGCGAAAACACGAATTCGGTTATTCTAGTCAAAAAACGCATCCAATCATAACGAGCTGACCGATCAGCGCACTAGAGCTTTAATTCTATAATTAATTTTAATAAGTGCAACCTTCGAACTGTTAGCTGCTGCATAGATGCTGGCCAGTGAGCCGCGTGTGTACTCGGCAACAAACGACAATGTGTCTCTGAAACACATGTGGAAACTATTAGGTGAGTGAAGCTTTCAGGCCAAAGTTTGAGTAACAATCTGGATCACTTCAGTGTCAATCGATATTGATGCTGCAAACTTCAAATGCGGAGACATTTCGAAAACCGCTTACGAGTTCTCCTCGAGTGCATAGAGCACTTGCAGCATCCGTGGATGCGCTAACTGTGCCAGCTCAGTGGCGTCCCGTTTCAGCATGTCCGTCAGCGTCAGGCGACTCTTGTGACCGATCTTTGATGGCACCTTTGCCGTTTTGCGCTTTTGAAAATAGAACAGCGAGACTTTCTGAAAAGAGGAATCGTAAGACTACCATGATGGGCTTTGGTTAAACGCTGTGTTGATTGGCTGGGCCTGAAGATGGCATGCACTCCAGATTGATTAAATGAGCATGATGTCAATGTGGAAACTCAAGGTGCATCTTAGATGTACACACACACCTCTGCGTTGTTGGACACGCCGTTTCATGCTCTTAGCCTGTTCATTGCATTGGTGTCACAAAGGTTTGAATTCCCAAACCATTTGCGTCTACCAATCCAGTGGACGGTTTTCTTTATACGCCAACCACTCGAGCACAAAATCGCAGCGTCGACACAAGCCACGCACCTGATTCGTGTCGCTGTTCGTCGTCGTGAACACCTGCCACACGGCCGACGGTCCGGCGTTGAACGCGAACTGGAACTGCGCGCCGCAGCGGGCGGCCAGCGGCGACGACTCCGGCGAGGCGCCCGTCCGTGGCGAATACTCGAATTGATTTTGATGCTGCGACGGCGATTTCGACGCCGCATTCTGCTGGTTCGAGTGTTTCTCTTGCTGTTGTTGCTGCTGGTGGTGTTTCTGGTGTTTGCGATTTTTGCCGGTCGTCGGACTGTCGCCCGCTGACGACACTGCCACGGCGCCCTGCTTGCTGCCAGCCGGTGTACTGTTGGACGTGCTCGGAGGCACCTGCTGCGGCGTGCGGCGTGACAGTCGACCCAACATTAGCACCTGCACAAACGCTCGTTTGGTCAACGAAATTGGTTTTTTTGGTTTTTTCTTCAGGGACATTTGTGATGCAGTGTTCAGTTGCTTCATGATTGCCGCTTAAATTTTGAATAGTTTCTATACAAAAATCAACATTCCAAAGTGTGATCGGCTACATCGTTATATTACACATTTTAATGTCGTAAACTGCCGTAAACGTCAATCTGGCCAGCAGGATGCAAACTGCATGCAGCGAATCCAGAGCGCTGGATTTACCGCTTTGGATGTAAGAATTGTGCAGGCTTCTGTTCTGGTGATTGGCTGATAAAAAAAGCTTCATCACTGGGCACCATGCCCGACTATAAGGTAAGTTAGTGAGTGACTGACGGTTGTTAAAAGTGATAGCAATCTTTTCAACAATAAAATGAAACACGGAACAAAAAAAATGAAATTGCTAAAATCACGGTAAAAATGCACGGACTCCAAAACACGGTCAGGCCATAAACTCTTCATCGCGAAACGTCAATCAATTATGCTAAAACAAACCTAATCTTCAAATAGAAAGTGCAAACGGAGAAAAAAAGAACTTCTCGAAAACCTCCGGCGACAGTGGAAAAAAACTATACAGTCCAAAAAGTCCATTTTCTTTTTGCGGCAATGCGGCGGGCGGAAGAGCAATTCAATGTGGTGACTGGCTGGCCTTCGAAAAAAAACTGCAAAACACACGGAAGAGAAGAACCTCCAAACCTGCAGCGCGTCTTGGGCTACAGAAACAACACCGCGAGACTCCGAAGATTGATTTCGAAAATGACGCGAGCCCATCGACACACATACAAAAGCAATCTCTTTTTCGGTTTCCAGTATAAAAACAACTTTACTCGGTTATAGACGCGTGCTTTTTTGGTTTTCTCAACAGATCCCATTAGAAAAAATCCATGTCACGAAAACGAAGGCGCTAAAAACGCTCACGCACGCAAAGTAACACGTATCGCGCCTCATATCATTTTTCAGTTCAGGTCCATCTTGGTTTCAAAATGACGAATGAAACAAGAGAAAAAACGCTCCGGCGGTTCTCATGAAAGGCTACAACGCTTGATAATGCAGTGATACTGGCTTGTTTTGTCCATAATAATGAGTTATCATTCAATTTGCGCAAAAAGAGCGCTCGCCGTATTAGTGTTCCGTGTAGTTCTGAATTTCACCAGTTTTCCCAAAATTTGATGAGACCAATCAGCGATCAGCTAGATTTAAAGGCAACCAATCAGCTTCAATATTGTTTACAAAGTTGATGTACGCAAATGGTGTGCGATGATAAACCAGTCGGAAATGACATTCAAAACCGAACTGTGATGCACACAAATATCGTTACGTTAGCTCAATTGAGACGCTCTTTGCACACTGGTGCGCCCATTGCGGTGTATGTTCTGCGATGCCGTAGCGATCCATTTTGAAAATTACATCAAAAATATAAATGCGTGCATATATTTCGCCAAATAAGCGTCGAGCTATGTACATACATACGGAAGGCGGCAGAATGGAAGAGCACGGATAAAAAGCGCAAATGCACATTAACGCCGGTTGCATTTCGTTGTGTTGCTTCTGTGGGCATAATTGGCAAATTTGGCTTGCTGAATTGTGAAAAGGAGAGTTGGTTTCGTTGTCCACAGCCCAGTGCTGGTTAAAAGAAAGGCCACATTGCAACAATGGTAATTTCCTCCTGGAAAGTAAAAACTGTCGTCGACAAAATATGTATCGTGTGCTCATCTACTCAACAGCAAAAATGTATATTTGCGTGCAAATCGTATTTATTTGCGCATGAGAAAAAAGTGGCGCCGCCAGAAACAGCGTCCCGCAGAAGCGCGAGCACTTTTAAAACCCAGAAATGTTCGTTCGTTCGGTCATTTGCATGAATTTAAAAAAATAACCGCGATGTTTTGTGAACGCGCACATGTTTTTTCAGGAATGACGTATATAACAGTTTGCAGACTCGGAAACCCGTTTTTGACATTGCCTCCAATAACCGAAACACAAACAGTTCAAAGCAGTGTAGCATGAAAATAGACTATCTGAAAACTTTGTACCAATCGCATACAGAACCCATATGTTCAGCCAAAAGACTACTGCTCACGATCGAGCCGACGGCGAATACGCTTCGAATAGCGTATGTAGGAGCATGAGCAAAGCTAATATGTCCGTTTTATGACGCGCAATTGTCGTGTTATATGCATGGCATGTATGTATTTGCGACATGCTGGACGATTTTTTTCTAGTTTGCGCAAGATACAAACGACGTGTGGAAACGTACCAGTTGGATGCAGTAATGTGTAGAAACCAAAAACTCTGCTCCGCGTTGACTCTCTGCAGTGTGCTAAGCTGTATAATATCGCTAATAATATTGCAGAACTGGTAACGCAGTTGTCGTTTATTGAAGACTTCGTTTTCTCGTGGCTTGTTTTCTCTTATTCACGGATGCAATATTCAGAGACACGCACAAACGTGGATACTGAACATGCTTAACGGCGACATTTCGAATTGCCCAAAGTATTTGTATGTGCATTTAGTGAAACCTGGAGTAACATGATAAACGCTGATGTGGGTCGGATGGAGAAAAGCTTTAAAAAATTGAACGTCGGTTTTCCTCAAGTATGGAACGTGCGGCTGACCCACACAATTGTCGCCGTTGAAGGTCGTGCAGCAGGTCTGGTTGAGTACCCGATAAACGTGCGAAGACATATGCAGCGCGTGAATATTGTCGGATTTGCATGTGAAAACATGTACATATCATGTGCAATCCGTTGTGACATATAAAACGTATGCTTAATAATATACGTTTATAACGCCAGAGTGTCACGACTCAAGAGAGGCAACGACGACGACACACCAGAGAGGCAAACGGTCTAATGAAAATCGAGATGGTCCGTATTGGCTTGAGAAAGCAAAACTACATGCGTACGCACACACTCGCATTAGAACGCACTGTATATGGTCAGTATGAACTTTTAAAGGCGTCAGCAAAAGTTACATGTCGCTTTTAAGCTTTATGTTAGCCAAGAAGACAATATATAATTCACTGGCGAAACAATATTGCTTCGTCAACATGTACACGGTTTAAAACTGATAAAAAAATTTCCACGAGAAAATGCACGGCTTGATAGCATTGCGCTAATTGGTTGCTCAAAGTGGAACACAGGAAATGAGTTTTTTGTTCGTTTGATGATTCGCATCAATCAGCCGAACTCCATCCAACAGCGAAACAAGCACTCAGATTCAAACCTCGGATGACTCTGGACCTTTGTTGACTGAACCAGGTCAAACTTCAAAGATGCAGACTTTTTCATTTTAGACTCATGTAAAAACTCCATGCAAAAAGGAAGCTTGTCTTTGCGCACTCAAACGCACGCGCAAATTTGATGATGCTTCTTAGTACGAGTTAGCACGCATTCGAGTCATCAGGAAATCAGGTCTGCTATGCATGAGTCTGTTTTACTTTATTAGGTTGTGTGCGACAAGTTCGGTTGTTTGAACAACTCAGGACAAATGTTAGGAAATTGATACTGTACATATTGTTCTCTCTGGAGAGGGAACCACAAAAATGTGAAAAGTTCGGCTGGTTCTAAACTAATTGCAAAATGGCAGATTAAAGAACGGGCACAGCTGCCTTCTAACAGACACACGTCAGCGAGCAGAGAAGGGTGCCGGCTGACGCTAAAAGGCAATAAAGCACATGGGGCTTCCAGCGTCATCATCAGTCAACAGAGTCGAGCTGCGATCATTCTCGTTGTCGGCTCAGGTTTCGCATTTAATGTTCAACTCAGTCACACCGTGTCGGTCTGGCTTTGTAATCAACTGGAAAACTAAAGAGGCGCTGGTATTTGAGATCGAGATTCAAGGAAGCTGATACACCTGATAGCTAAGAAGGAAATAATAAGTAATGTGCCATCATGGTCTACCGTGGAAAAGCCTGGTACAAACTCAGAGTTAAAATTAGCAATGACATACCGCAACTTGTTTTGAAAGTATTGGCAACTGTCAATGAGCATGATAACATTTCAGAGAGCACTTGTACAAGGCGTCACGAACGTTATGTACGTACGTACAGTTCATGTGCACTTGTGTTTCGCCCCCACCACCGGAAAAAACAGTACTTGTCAAACGGTGACTTCTTTCCATCTGAATGTGGTGCAAGTTTACTTCGGTGCCAGAACTTGTTTGTGAGTCTGAGTGGAGGCAACCTCAATTTTTAAACTCGTAAAAGAATTTTAAGTGAATGAATGAACAAAAATTTTAACTTACTATTGCTTTCCATTTCCACGACCAAACTGAAGTAGGTAGACGGGAAAAATTTTGACCGCCTTCAAGAGTTTCAGTTGAATTTGCGGTTGCCGTTTCGGTGTTCATGGTTTGTGTTCACTTGTTTTTGTTTCTTCAAACTATTCAAAAAAATTTACATGACAAAAACAAGAAACAACCTTTCGTCGCTAGTTAAGAAAAACGCAGCAACGAAAAGAGAACAATAACACAGCAATAATAAAAACTATTGTTTACAATGATAAGTTCATCGGTTTTTTGCCAAAAAACATTGGGGCTTTGGAATTTTCATTTTGTACTACACGTACTACACGCACATTTGCGGTCGATAAGAAACGGGTGATTGTGTTCTTTGATTTTTGCATCTTTGGACTTGGAAAAAAGTCTCGTCTTTTACAAACAAGAAACCTAGAACACAAAATAAAGAATAGATATCTACTTCAAGATTATGTGGCATAAAAGCAGGCATTAGCGTGCATGACGAAACGAATCCGTCTTCTACTTCCCCATTAAATGAATTGGTGCGTTGGCTTGAAAACCGGAAATCCGTTGTGATTTCACTCAAGAAAAGTGTTGCATGTAAATAATCCAGGAAGATTTTATCCACTAATTTGAAAACTATTTTATAGCTTTTGTCATAATGGATCAGGATGTGATCGAAAATTTATTTCCAAGCATTTCAACAAAAAGTGGAATTACAGCAGCCTGAAAATTTAAACATTTAAAAATAAATTGTTCAAAACATAGTTTTTTTCATAAAAACATCCCAAAATTTGCTTTTTCGAGTTTCTTAACGTTACTTTGTGCCAACACCCCCGTACAACGTTATACCCTGTGACAGCGGAACCACAAAAAACGTCTTTCTCACGTCACCAACTTGAACCAAGATTATGTAAATCTGTGTGCTCTGTTGAGCCTGACACGACATGCAAGTCATTTGAATAAAGTTTTTTTTCTGAATCGGATTATGCACTTAGGTATTTTAGAAGTTCAGGCATTTTCAGATTTGCATCTTTGACTAACTGTGACACCGCTGAAATGTGACTGTTTTGTATACGAGCAAACCAAAACGCAGTAGTAATCCTTCGGTTCGCGGTAATCTTTTGCAGCTCGTTCAGAATCAGAACTGATCTGCGTGAAAACACAAATGACGAATCACAGATTGCTCATATTATGAAAAAACTGAAATGGTTTTATGCTGCCTAACATTTGGATCACCAATATGCAATGCGACGCTCTGACTATTTGAAGTGTGCCACTGAATTGGAAATTTGGAGGAAAAAGAATTCAATTTCAATGATTCGTTTCAATGTGGTTATAAACTTTTTGCTGTTCTACAACACTGTCGGCAGTGACTTCGCCAATCAACATTCAGCTACTTCAATCAACGCCACCGACAATCAGGAATGGACCGATTTCTAGAAACTTTACTCGCCTTTTGCTGCCGCTGGAAAAAAACAAGCTGCAGTAAACCAACCTGGTTCATGTCGCTTATTGGCTGTTGATTGACTCCACGGCCTCGAGTTTTATGGTCACTATATTCTTTTTATTACCCGATTTCTTTTTCAAGCTTCCCATTTAATCATTTGATCATGAGTGCGAGTTGGCTTCCAGAAACCGGTCCCAGGGTACGTTATTTCTGTCTTTTGCCGATGCGTGCCATCTTTCGCATCCGTTACACCTGAAAGATAGTCTCATTTTATACGAGCCGTTGAAACATCAGCCGGATCGGTCGTATTCGATGAGACATGACAACGACGGCGCCCAAATATTGCACCCGTTTGCGATTACACGCAGAAATACACACTCAAATGAAGACGAATATGAAAATGAGCAGCAAACCGACAGCGAAATTGAGAATAGTGAAGAAAAACATCAAAAGAAATTGCACCAACCGTTTGGTTTTGAGTGCACGGTGAAACTCAGCAATGCCGGATTGCAGCATACGGCTGGTGGGTTTTTGGTCGCTGTCGAAAGTTACCTTCACTCCGATCGAGGTGACTGCACACTGTTCGATCCGATTCTCAAGATGAGTGGCATTTTTGCGGTTATTTTTGGAATCTTGTTGTTTGTTTTAAAAATCAGTGATTATGGAGTGATCTTTCTGTTCTTCAGATTCTGTTGTCTGATCGACAGAAAAAATGTGTTGATTGGTAAATCCATTGAGGTTGCCCGTACCCAGTGCACAGTTACCATGCTGCTGGATTGTGTTTAGATTTCAATCGGCGATCTCGGCCCGTCTATTGGTTTGGCGTGTTTTCGATCGTTCGGCCGTTACGCGTTGAGCCCGTTGACTGTCAGCTACTTGCCCGCTGCACTGAAAACTCTCTCTGAAACGCTTTCGGCGCATCATCACAGCAAAGAAGGGCCCAGTTTAAAATGAACAACGCATTTTCAGGAATCTATGAGATACAGTGTATTGTACCTCAAGATTCTTTTGCATTCATTTTGCGAGCCATTAGATTTGAGTTTTCGAGTTGAATAAGGGATGAGGGAACATACCACCAGGTGATGTGCGTTCATTCTTCTAAACTGGGTATAGAAACTGCTCCTCATCATGGTTTCCACGATAGTAGCCATTCGAACCATGACAAAGCAGCTGACCGCAATCAAACGTTACATCTGAAAGACTTCAAGTTTGCCATTCGCATCATCATTACGCCGGTTGTCGTGAACTGCACCGATGATAGGCCACATCGGGCACACAAACTGCAACAGCACTACAACGAGGTGATGGCGTCGTCGAGCGCGCTGAGAAAATGGCGCCAATGCCCGGGCATCAGACGACTTTGTGTCATGGTTGGTCGGGTTGCTGTGCAAACAGAAAAAAGTTTTCCAAAACGCATTTGTACATTTACATCATTATATGCATTTACATCAATATCTGCAAATTTTTCTGCGCATACAGCCAATCAGAGCGCGCAAAATTTGAATCAAAAATGAAGAGTTGTTTTGATGTTGGTAAAATTTGGGTTTTTAGTGATCTAGATCAGATCCAGGGATGCCTGACCAAACTACGTTGCGTTGCTTCCTGAGTTACCTACCCTTTCAGGAGCACGTGTTCTGCGACGGCTTGAACAACTGCGGCCTGTATGAAGACGAACGAAATTGCGGACACCGTCACCACGGTCGCGAGAAAGCGGAACATGATCCGGGCAAATGTGCCGGTTCGCACAACAACAACGATGGTCACCAGCAGGCGTCGTCGTGGCAAGCAGCAAACAGTGAGACGGGTCGCGGCGGACTGCGCAGACAAGTGCTCTCTGAGCAGACGTCGACCAGCAATCGGCACGGGCGAACGACGACGTCCCGAAGTTCCGGCATTGCATTTGTTATGGGTTTGTTGTTTGTGCGAAAGGACAAATCACGAGAGAGGGACGCTTTGCACCTTTTTTCTTTCGCAGCGTTCTTCATTCTACTCCTGGCATGCGGCGGCGGCTGCGCTGTTTGCTTCCTGTTCTGGCACATTCGCGGTAAACGCTCCGAACTGCGATTCGTTCGATACGCGAAACAGTATGAAGACTTCCGGTCTGGAATAGTTTTCTGAATGTTTATTTTCAAACCAAGTTTCGCACTGTTTACGGTTCTCAACGTCAGATACTGTTGAATTGGAAACCAATCAATCTAACCAACTTTCAGTGACCTTTCGCCGACGAAATACCGCAGTCTGAGCACGTCGTACCGCATGCTGCCAGCGGTTAGTGGCGAGTCAACCGTTGACAAGAATGTTGATGCAACATCAATGGTCGATCAATACTACAGGTACGAGTGAGGGGGATGTCATGGTTGATGAAATCGGTTTTCACATGCGGTTTTTTTTTACAATGGCCGAAACAGCATATTTATTGACAGTCCAGCTTGTCAGATTTGCAAGGTTTTTGGCCTCCTTTGACAGTCGACAACGCACTGCGAGTCTCTACGATCGTTATCAATTGTGCCGCGAGCAACAGCGACACATCGCAAAGAAACTCAGCAGAATAACCGTGGCACCGCGTGATGCTGACGCCACTCAAGCTGAAGGGAGTCCTGGTCTGAAAACAGTGTACTCAATTGGTTACAGTAACACATTATTATAACACAGTAATGTTGCGCATGAACACATACAGCACACACGAAGACGCTGCTTTGATATTATTCGTTATGATGGAGTTGTCTTCACAGCTCAGACTAGGACTTTTTTACACTATTGGTAGGGTAAACGTTTGCTCAAATCAGAAAAGTATGCTGTGTTTTCATTCACAAGAGGAAACTAGCTTGCTGATCGCATACATTGTTGCGCGGGCTCGTTCTAATCAACTGAAAACGTTCTGCAGCGCATCAACGCAGCATCAGTCAACCGCAAGGGCATTACATCGCAAGCGCAATGCACCCAGCGAGCGTTAAACCAATCTTGCACCATCATCAGCCACCACAAGCCGCTTCATCCGGAGGTCAAGAACGAAAAGTCGGCTATGCCGTCAGCGTGTCCGCCGTTGACAGCCCACAAAAGAAGAAATCCGTGCTGTTTCGAGTTTGAAAAAGGAAATGGATATAAGCTGAAAACTATATGTTCAGGAAAGACATTTGAACATGACAGATTATATGAGAATCGACGCGATCCACGTCCAATGTTGGTTCTTTTTTAATTTATTTAATTTATCTCTTTTTTGACATATTGAGGTGAAAAACAACCAATAACAATGAAACAGAAAACGACCAGTTTTCCAATAACTTCCAATAACAAAATAGCTTGAATTTGGTTATTATTAGTACATTGAACGATTTCTGAAGCGCACCAAAAAACGTCATGTGTTTTGCATTTCGCAAACATGCGTTGCACTGTGATTAGAGAGTAAAACGTACAAAACGAGTTTCGATTCGAGTTTCACAAAAACAACGGAAAATGCACATTATTATGATCGTAGCTTAGTTGCGAAAGATTGAGCAGTGGTTGCAAAAATAAAACGGTCGCACACGTACCACTAAGGCGGGCGTCAAAACCTAATAGCAACGTCTCAGGGAAAAGGCATGACAGTAGCCTGAAGTGTTGAAGACGAAGAAAAAACGCGATTGGGGGACGTTGTTTTCAAGACGATCGGCGACAATCAAACGAGGGGCACAAAATCAGGCAACTCCACTGCAGACGTTTTTGTAACAGGTTGCAGACCGCTGGATGAATGCTGTTTTTCAGACTCTTCTTGAAGAGCCTGCACAGAATGCCTGAAAACAAAAAGCATTTTGATCCAAAAATCCAAAAAAGCCGACCTACACTCAATGGGCTGAAATGAACCACCAAGTCCAATGTCTATTTTGAAAAGTATAAAAATGAGTTTGAAATTTGCAGAAAGTCTAGTTTTCGTTCAGTGTATACGGTTCAGTTTTGTGTTGCTGGTCTTCTCGTTCACGTTGAGTGATTCCACCGACTGGTGCAATGGTCCTGCCAGCCGCCACATTGCGCCAAGAATGACTGGGAAAGATGTGTCGCCGGTCGCACTGGCAAATTGTAAATGAATGAATGGCACTTGCATAATCCTCGGCTAGGTTTGGCACGGTGGGCAAATGTACTATCGCGGCCCAGGAGATCGCGGCCCGGAGTATCGCGGCCGAAGCATCGCGGCCTGAAAGATCGCGGCCTGGACGATCGCGGCCTGAACGATCGCGGCCCGGACGATCGCGGCCTGGGACGATCGCGGCCTGGGATGATCGCGGCCCGGGATGATCGCGGCCTGGGATGATCGCGGCCTGGGATGATCGCGGCCTGGGATGATCGCGGCCTGGGACGATCGCGGTCTGGGACGATCGCGGCCTGGGACGATCGCGGCGTTTTCATAACCTTGTCATATATCCAGGTCAGACTGGCAATTTACATGTGGCAGTCACCGTGCATTGCGTATGTATATGAAACTGTGCTACTCAAACAAAGCTATTCGCATTTATTTTAAAACTAAATTATTGCTAATATTATTTGTTGCTCATGTTCGGTTGTTGTTTGTAGCAAGTTTGACGGGTTACCCATCTATCTATTTAATTTCAACATTTTGACCGCCCTCCCCCAAAGTCACATGCACAGCCGCGCCTCCCATTTTAAAAATTTGCAGCTGTCTATATGGAAAATTTGCTCCAGCTATCAATATCGCCCCCAACGACAATCATCTCCCATGTGAGTGACCCGTGTAAAAAGAGTTGTTAAAAAATAAAAATCGTCATTTTTGTTTTTTAAAGAAAAATATAAAAACATGAAAATCAAAGTTGGTCTAAATACATCAGGGAGTCCGAAGAATCACATCTGACGAGCAAGCGCCTCCCGAATGACTCCTATAAGGCGGAACTTATCAGATTTCGTTTTGGTGACCTCATTTACAAATGTACCCATTTTCCAAACCGTTACCATCATGCCTCTTCTAGTGTTTTGACCCTCAAAACGCAACTAATTATCCCCAGTTCAAATGAAAGAAATCTTACCGGCTTGAAATTCGATCAATTATGATGACGACGCCACAACACGACACGAAATAGCAACAAGACCAAGAAGCGCTTGCAAACAGTGCAGCTCGGACGCTCAGAAATCAGATTGTGAGGCGAATTGTCACCTTATCTGCATCGGAAATGGTAAGACAAGCTTTGCGACGCTCAAAAACGGTCCAAAATCAACTGCTGGCGGTTTACAAGGTAATATCAAAAAACAATTTGTTAAACTTTTGAAAAATTGTGCCAAAAATGAGGTTTTCAGACTGTATTGGAGAAAAATAAATTTTTTTTTAAATTTCAATTTTTGTTTAACAATCCTACGTGTCAGTGACTCAACCCGACCCGACAGCTCCCATGTGAATGACTACAGGGTGTTTCAGAAGTAGTGGGTAGGTGTTTGACGCGTTATTTCTCGACTTGTGTTAAACCATATTGAATGAAATTTTAGTCAGTTGATCAAGAAAGTTCACCTTGGATTTGTGCAAAATTTAAGAAAAATTCATTCACCTGCCCGCGAATGACATAGCAAAACACAAACATTGATTTCAGCACGCAACTGGGGGTTCTTGTTTGGCACCGGGTTAAACATTACCTTGTATGCGGCCAAATCGTGTTGCATGAATGAATACGAGATCTTTTTTAATCCGATTTGTTTGTTGTATTTTTTTTTATTTGCCGGTTTTTGGAACGTGGTAGACCTTTTTTACTGTGACGGTTTTGGCTGTGACGGATAGGTGCAAGCGATGCATTGAGGCTCACTTTGAGCAATTTGATTGAGTTGACACTGTTGCCGTTGTTGTTGATGTTTGCTGTTATCGCCATACACATTTCGAAGTTTTCTTTTGAATGTTGTCCTTTGTTGACCGGTGGTATCGCGTGATCTGGTATTTTCTGGTCCATTTTTGAAACTTTTGTTTTGCTCTGTCATTCGTGCGCAGGTGAATGAATTTCTTTGAAATTTAGCACAAATCTTAGTTGAGCCTTCCTGAACAATATTTCATTCAATAGGGTTCAACACAACTCGAGAAATAACGCGTCAAACACCTACCCACTACTTCTGAAACATCCTGTAAAGACGAACCGGAGGTACCTGGCAAGGCAGGAATGAATGAGAATGATGGGTCGTTTCATTCTTCACGCCATAGCTTGGCGACGTAATTTGTTTTGGCAAAAAAATCTGAAAATGGAATTTGCAGCGCATTGCATTTGATTTTCTTGATCTGCGTGCTTATTATTAAATAAAACAAAAATTGCATGGGTGCTGCTCTGCTAAAAACAGAGCGTGCTAAAAACTAAGCCTAAGCCTAAGACAGGCCGCGATCGTCCCAGGCCGCAATCATCCCAGGCCGCGATCGTCCCAGGCCGCGATCGTCCCAGGCCGCGATCATCCCAGGCCGCGATCGTCCCAGGCCGCGATCGTCCAGGCCGCGATCGTTCAGGCCGCGATCGTCCAGGCCGCGATTTTTCAGGCCGCGATACTTCGGCCGCGATGCTTCGGCCGCGATCTAATGGGCCGCGATCTAACGCACGCCGGCACGGTGGCATGCACAGTCGCAGCGCACGCACGCACGAAATGTGAAATGCAATACATTATTTGGCATTCATTTTGTACGAGGCAACTAAATTGTTCAATCAGATCAACTAATCTCTGCAGTTGCATTTCGGCCTGGGATGACCTAATGAGTTTACTTGAACTCCGCCGAAGAGCCTGGCAGGCAGGAGCCAAGCTAGTTTACGATACACCTGAGAGATATGCTGCAGTGAGACGCAGACGACGATAACAGTTTAGTAATTACGTGCAGTCCAGCAAAAAGCCAACACAACATTTCTAACTGACCATTACGCCCTTTGGACAATATCCGCGCAAGAATCGCCGACAAGTGCGCGTTCCGGGCGAATGTTTCACATGGAGATACAAGCAGTCGCCGTTGAAACAACGACCCACCACGAAACGCTCGCATTCCGGCATGCGGTCTGCGGTCGGCGTATGAGACAGACGACAAGTGTCAGCGTCGAGGGGACATTGGCCGCTGAGAAATCTGCATGCAATCGTGTAATGCATCTGCTATTGCTGCAGTGATGATAGGTCGTACGGACAATCTTGATTGTGTCATCTCGTGTGGCAACTGGCAACCAACAGCCAATCAGCGCGTTCAGTTTACACTGTAGCCAATCAGGCTGTGGTACACAAAATGCATCACAGTTGACAACGTAGTGCAACAGAGAGCCTGTGGTGACCGAAAGTGGACCCACCCGTACCCCGGACTATTCCCTGCATGATTACGTCTATACGACCCTATCAAACAAACATTTCCCAATAAAACACGAGACAAACTTTTTACAAACGGCCACTTTGGTGCGGTCATGGACGAGCGTGCACGCAGAGCGAACACATTGGCCGTGCCGTGTGAAGCGCAAGCACAGCGCTGACGGTCTGCGGCCTCTCGCGGGCAGCGGTGTTGTCTGCGCCACTCTGGCAACACGCCAGCGACTGAAATTTATAATTCAAAATTATGGAAAGCAAGCAACAATTACGGAATAATCAGCTGCAGCGTTCCACCGAATGTCGCGTAGCTGCCTCTGACGGTCACCAGTATTGCTTGGGGCAAAGTATTTTGCGGTGATTTTGGAGAGACGTTTTCTGGTAGAGTTTACACGCCAACTGGCGGTGGCAGTAACCGACGTCCTTCTGAGCCTTTTCTGGTCCAACTTTGACGACGACGGGATCGAGTGTTGAGCTGAAACAGGAGGAATGTCGTGCAGAGCAGACATATATCTGATATTTTTGCTGTTCCAATTTGAACTAACCGCTCTTAACGTCCGATTCACTGCGTGTCTCGTCCGGTTCCGACTCAGTTTCATCCGATGTCGTCGCGTACGCGTTCTTCAACAGAAATTCTTGGCGTCGCACTCGATTCAGCGCGCCGCCGATGCCTAAAATGTGGCAACAATGTTTGAATTCAGTTAACAGCACCAGCAAAACTGCCACAGCGCTCGACGATCGACTCACTGTCATCTCACCACAATGGACAGCACTGCGCCTGCAATGCTGGAAGGCTGGAGCATTTCGAAGCCGTACAACACACGGTGGTTTGCAGAATTTAGAATGTTACATCAGCCATACAATTTGCGGCATTGCACACCGTGTGTCGGCAAGTTATGGGACTACACAGCACAATGTTGCACGGCTGTGATGGATATGTGCAGCAAATGACAACAAGCCGAGCACACCGTTTTCCGCGCGATAATGCTGCTTCAGTTTCGCCGCAGACATCGGCGGCGGCTGATGGGCGGACGAGTTCTCGACGGCCGTCTGCTGCGCTGATTTTGTGGCGCCGGGCAGAGTTCGCTTCGTTGGAAACGTACGACGACGCTCCGGGTGTCTCGCCCACGGCGGAATGATTGGAGACGGAGCATTCGTGGACGCAGAGACAACTGGAAACGAAAGAAAATTATAAAGTAGGTTTCTTTCGGCCTGTCACACTTTTCGCGAAATACAGAACAGAGCATACTAAGCATGCGTTGAATCACAGTAAGAAGGACGAATCTATTGTGCTCGCTTGAAATCAAATCAAACAGGTCGCTTAATGTTTTAAGTGTAACTCTGATCTTGTTGTTCTTTCGCGAGCTCGGTATTCTACAGAAAAGTGACCGGTCTGAACAAACATACGGCACATTGAATAAATCCATCACGATCATGGCATGATCAATGACGGACGCCTGGCTTGTTCACCTGCATTTTGTTCGTGCACACTCGTTTCAGCCTGGCCATATTGCTGCCGCTGTTGTGGTTGTTGTTGTCCGCGCGTCCATTTGAACGCCGGATTGAAAACTGGCAACGTTTTCGAGGCAATTGCTGGTGGTTTTCTCAAAACTTTCTCGTCCACAGATGCAACTTTTTCCAATGGCGCAACGTTGGAAACGGTGATCTTTGCTGCAGAATTCAAGTTCGCGCTGCTGCTGGTTTTGTTGATCAGCTTATAACTGGTGACGAAGCGGCTTTTGTCCATCGCCCCGAAACGTTCTCCTGTTGTTGCATTTTTTGTTGGTTTTTTATCGTTATAGCGCTACTTTGAACAAGAAAATTAAAAAAAAACACGACAACAACACCTGGAACTTGACCCAATCACAATTAAGACAACTTAAGGCTCCAACCAAAAAAAAGAAAATTCCTATTTTACTTCCAAAAATCCAAATTATCTATTTTTTTAAATTTTTTAACCAAATTAAATTTTTTTTAAATGGCGGGGGAAAATCTGAAGGTCGACAAAAATAGGTAAATTCGAACTCAGGAAAATTACCCCTTTGTATATGATTGATTGATTGATTTTATTACGCTCTCCGATTCACAGTTTTCTTTGAAAGCAAATCAAAACAAAGCAATTGTATGATCCAATCGAGCCTAACAAAACGCCTCAAAGTCAAAACAACAGAATGCCTCAAAGTAAGTGGAATCAGAAAGGGAATGACATGAAAATGTCCGGTTTTTAAGTGAACTGTCAACACAACTGAGGAAAAAAGTCAACCGAAACAAACACTCAAACACTACAACACATTCAAGACACGACACTACAAAACAAAACAAACCGACTCCGACAGTCAGACTGAAACTGAAACTGCTGATTGAAAAAAAACTAAGACCGACTCCGACAGTCAGACTGAAACTGAAACTGCTGATTGAAAAAAAAACTAAGACAAAATAAATCTGGTTGGTAAATTACGAGTTCGTCGAATCGCTGGTTTACGAAAAACCACATCGCATGAAGTTCATAGCTGTCGCAGCACACGTACACAAAGCGAATCACTGACGGGCACGAGCACACAAATGAAGCAAAATCAAGTAAGCGGCTGTCACAATCTCGACCGTTTGGGGCAAGTGACTATTAAACCTTTTTTCAGACTGATGGGGAAAATGTTTTTCATTTAAAAAAATCCAATCAAAATTTTCGAACCTCAATCAACAACAAAACTAAATCTATCGTCATTGCGCATTTTATTAGAAAATTTTGTGACGATTTTTAGTCGTTAAAATGAATTGAAAAAATTGAGAAAAGAGCTCGTGATCGTGAGAAGTGAAACAGTCCGTGCAACATCATTCAGTGTGCCCGGTGGCGGCTGGGAGCTGGTGGCACTGTTTTATTTGTGGAAAATCATGCAACGTGCAAATGGCTTGTTGTTAGGTTTTGTTGATGCCATTTATATTCAGCTTGCCTCTTCAAGTTTATATGTTCTGGTTTGTAGGTGGTTGGTATGTCCGCTTTTTAACAAACAAACGGTATTCTCACACCTTTGACCTCAGCAGAATCAAAAAATCAAACTTGAATTGAATTCAATCGATTCAACGCAGAAATGCAAAGCCACCACGAAACGCTTGTCGTTCACGAGCTTGGTTCGTCAGGTTCGTCTTCGTCCACAAAAGAAATTTCGGACTCGGAGTTGGAAGAAAACCAGACACAACTGAAAAACGAACAGTTGGAAACGAAAAAACCTGCCAAAAAGTTCCACAGAAAACACCCAATTGAAGTGAAATCCGAACCTCAAGATCACTCAGACGACAGTGCAATCGGAACGCCAAGCAAAACTCCACACAAAACGAAAACGCAAACGGAACTGAAAACTGAAATAAAAACGGAAGGTAATCGTTGTTAAAACTTGATTACAGTTGCGATGACAACAAAAACCAATAAAACTTATTGTTAGAAAATCAAACAGGTGACTTGAGCAGCGCAGGCAGATCAAAACCACGAAAGCAAACGGAACTGCTGCGACGCCAAAATTTGTGCCGAGTGAAACCGGACATCAGCACGGACAGGCAGAAAGAACGCAGATTGCAGCAGATCGCTACACAAGGTTACAAAAGACTGTCAACTAAGTTTCAAATCAAAACTGCTCGGCTTTGAAAGCCGATCGGCTGTTGGGGTGATGGTGTGAGGAAATCAGAAAGAGTACTGAATGCCAATTCGAATCAATCAGACATGCGTTCGATGACGGCACATCTTGCAGGTGTTGTCCAGCTGTTCAATGCAATAGCGGACCGCCAGCGCAGCGTGAAATCGCAGATCTCACAAGTAAATCTCGTAACTCTGTGATTATTTCATTGGAAAAAATCTCGTTTTAAATTTGAAACTCATCCGTGCACAACTGGGTGCAAAGCAAAGGTTAACCACAGGTCGGCGGCTCCGTGTTCCGCCGTGACGACGTCGCGTTGCAGTCGGCGCTTGACGCACCGCAAGATTTCAGCGGCAGACTGAACAAGAAACGAGCAAATGCCGCCGGCGATAAGAAACAGAGACACGGAAAGAAATTGAAACATGAAAAGAAACTCGAACTGTCTGGTTGAGTGGTATGAACACTGATTGGCAATTGCTCAGAATAAAATTCAGATTTGGTGCCTTTTATTGTCGCCGTAAGAACATCAGTCTGTGGTTGTTCAATACAGATTGGTCAGTCACAGTTGTACGGTTAGTTGCAAGAAATCAAACTGGAGGAACGCATGTCATTATTCTCCAACAACATCATATCACAGTTGATTCATTTCCTGTATTTCAGATTGGTTTTCCTTGACCAGTTCAAACAGTTTGATGAAAATACGGTGACGGGCAGAGCGTAGAAAGTGGAGTGAGTGTCAGTAGTCTGGTGATGGATGTATAGATGGACAAAGTGTCAACGTTTGAAGAATGCGCTGTTGATTTCGTTGTTGAACTCCAAATAGGTGATTGGCGGCAGCGGCTTGTCGGCCTGACGCCAGCAGCCTGCTGTCGCCTCGTCCATTACCACCGACGAGCAATAGGGATAGTGAATGGCCATACCTGAGCGACGCCAACAAATCACGTGCTTTTCAGCTGTGACACTGTGAGACGTTTAGTTTTTGCCCTCGTGGTAATCGTCATATTGATTTTTGTGTAATCCGGCGACCGTAATCGCCATTTCAAATTCCACCCAACTCGAACACAGCGAATCGAATCAGTCGGCAGGCAAAAACAAATGAATCAACTGTTCAAACAGCCAGAATGCCAGAAGCATTTCAACCCATAATTAAACAGTGTGTTGTCCCCCCTCCAACGAATTCCACGGACAATCCATGAGGCGACGCGGCTGATTGCGATTCGGCCGGCCGAGCATCGGGCGTGTGGCGTCGATGGTGTTCGCGTGTGCCACCACGAGGATGGTGCCCTTCGGGTTGCTCTGGAAATGGCAGCAGATTGCGCAGTGAGTTTGCTTCGTGTGTGTCTTGCTGCTAGGGTTGGCAAAATACCGTTTTTTTCAAATCGTGGTAAAAAAACCTGTATTTTTACCGGTAAAATTACGGTAATTTTACCGGAAAAAAACGAAAGCCAAAAAGTTGTAAAAACCCACATATTTTTTGCAGCCGACTTTAATTGAACCAGGATTTGTGAAAACAACTTTCAGAATGCTTTGTTCAAAATATCGTGCACCAACAAAGTAAATAAATTATGTTTGGGCTTGAAAACCCAAAAGGTCAGCAATAAATCGAAAATTATCTTTTGCTCAATCGTTTATATTCCACCAATTACACAGGAAAAAACCACAGCGTTTTCTCGGGACAGTCTTTGGTCACAATAGACGAACACAGTTTGCTGCAATAACGCAATTAAACCGAATTTAGAGTCAGTTCAGATCAAAAAGAAAACAAATCAGTAATTGCGTGAGAAAGACAATTTTGAGCGACATTTGGAATTTTTGAAATTTTCAGCTCAGCTCGGCAGCTCCAGCCGATTCTCCGACCTCGCTTAACAGTTCTTTCAAAACATCAGTGTCAATTTCGTCATCATATTTTTCTTGGTCACAGATTTTCTCATTTTCTCATCAAAAATGATATAAAAACTCAGGGTCCGAAATTGAAAAAAACCGGAAAAATACGAAAAAAACCGGAAAAATACAGAAACGGTCTTTTTCCCGTTTTTTTCAAGGCACCAATTTTTGCCCTGGTAAAAAAACGCGTATAAATACGTGTTTTTTACCGGTAAAAAAACCGGTATTTTTACCATGCCAACCCTACTTGCTGCAAATCACTGAACATCACCAGAGAAACATCCGGATGGTGTTCGATACATTCGTACGAGTGTGCAATTTTCGGTGTCAACACGAATGTCCGGTGTTTCAATCGGCCAATCAGCCAGTCTCATTCAAATAGTCAATCAGCCCGTAATCGGTGTGACTGACATTGTTCACAGATGGAACGGACTTAACTGCAAAACATTTCAGCAGTGGCGGCAATGAACAACAGCAACACAAACAACTACAGATTTTTTGAATTTTTTCGATGAAACCATTCGGAACTTCACAACCGCATCGTTCACTATTTTAAATGCACCCTTCTATACATTTCTTTCACTGTTCCAAACCAGCACAAACCTCACGAATTTGTTTCAACGCGGCGTCGGTCCTCTGCTGGTATTGATTGGTGTTCTCGCGACGATTGTTTGCGATCAGAGTCTGTGCGCTGATTTGCGGTTTGTACGCGGTGTCCACGGTGATGCCCATGCGCGACAACTCCTCGGACCGCATCCACAACGGCGGAATCTCGTACCACGCCAGCCACTCGAACAGCGCTGGTTCGATTCGAATCTAAAAATTAAAGAAAGAATCAGGTCAAACGAGAGACGCAAACAACGTTGATTGGCTGCGGCAAAGTGCTGGCATGTCGGACAGAATTCGGATGTTTGCTTGACCGCTAAGCTGGTTGCATAAGCACAAAAATGGTCTGTGGAAACCGCCTAAGACAGTGTTGATTACTGGTACCATGGAGTGCGTCCTGCGCGCGGATGCACTGCACACAAGAAATCTGGACGGACTGGACGCGTGCTGCGCCGTCACTGATAAAACAACCCACGACTCTCTTGCTTTCTCGCAACTTTTCCTGTGCACTGCGGTGTGCTGTTTTGTTTCCTCAGTGGTGATGTAACACCGGGACGATCGTGCAGGTCGCATGATGCAAGCTGCAACTAAACTTCAACGGTGGCATTGGTGTCGTTGCGGTTTGCAGTATCGTTTGTATGATGCGCGCGGCAGTTTGAATGCACCGCAACGCTGGTGACGAGTAGATGACGACGGGCATGGAGCCGTGTGCGCGCAGTGCGCGACCGACCATTTGCGCCGTGATGCTGCCCATCTCCGTGATCGGTGGGTCGTATTCGAATTGCTGAAATCGATAAAATGGGGTTGATTAGTTCACTTTCGCTGGCTAGCATTTGACAGGCCAACATGCCAACTGTTTGTAACCATAACCAACCAACAATGCCAACCACCTTGTAGCCTCCGTGGCGTGCGGGCACTCGCTGCGGTTGATTCAGATCGTACGGACTGTAGCGGCCGGCCGGGAATGCCTTGCGCGTCCACATCGGAAAGATACGATCGAGGCGTTCCGCGTGCCGCAGCACGATCAATCGATGACCCTTCAGCATCCACGCCGGCGTCGACACGGCCGTTGCCGACTTGCCGACGGTCAGGTGCGATTTCTGACTGTACTGTGAGGCGTTTGCAACGTTCACTGCACTTGTCTGAGACACGGCAATGGTGTCGGCCGTAACTGTTCAGGCCGCGATTAGAGAGGCACAATGGGTTCACACATGCCCCATCGCGGTGTTGCACCGAGTCAGCTGTACGTTAGAGGTAGTTATTTCATTGATTGATGATATATTAAATGTTCAATTTGCTATTGACTAATTACTACTACTACTCTTTTACTACTACAATTACTCCACTTTCAATGCCAGAATTCACTAACGAAGCGTAGACCATGGCCACGAAACAAACCCTGACGTAGCCGTGAACGTATCAGTTTCCACTGCCGTGAATGTTCGTGTCGTTTCGGCCGACAACGCTTTTGGCTTTGTCGCAGACGGCGGTATCAAGTTGACGGCCGGTATCGACTGGAATATGGTTTTCGTAGAGAAAAATCAAGATTCGAGAGCAACATAGTTTGCACACATTTCGTTATTTGTAACTCCACGCAACGTGGTTCTTGTCTCGTTAGTACAACACGTTTTCTTGCATCTGCTCAGCTCAGCTCAGCCACTCATACTCACCACGGTGCGCTGATTGGCCGCACCTGTTCTACCAAGCCAATCAGTATTTGATGGTACTTACAATTACTCGCTCACTCTCAAGAATAAGAAACCAAGTCCAGGACACGAAAAACGTGCAGTTCTACATGATGCGACCTCGTTTACAGTCTATTTCTATTCCATCTGATTCTGAAGTTAGCTGATTGGTTGGTGACTACGTGATGCATGCGTTCTGCGCAGTACAGACAGACCACGCCCTCTACAGCAATACCTGCACGACACAGAATGCATGCATCATGTGGTCAGCACCTACCCAGTAAAATTGTATATGATATAGAAGTAGACTGTCTCCGTTCGTTTCCCACATGGCATATCGACATGGTTTTGTTTTGTACTTTTTCGGTCTCCTGCAACCGATTAATCTCTGCAACTGCACGACTAACAGGGCCAGTACTGGTGGCGTGCGTTCGTGAGGCAACTGACGATGACTTGGAGCTCGCAGACGACGTCGACACACCACTCGTACTGGTCAACTGGCTGGTCGTCGTCGCGTTGGGCGCCGTCGTCGTCGTCGTCGCCGCGGAGCTGCTGACCGTGGAGCCGGATCCAGCAGCAGCGGCAGGCGTACTGCCGGTCTTTGATTTTCCGAATTCAATGTTCATTCGACACGCCATGATGATGATCACTGTTGTTATGTTTCGAGGTTTGAGCGGGCGCTTTGAGACGGGAATATGATTTTTTGTGTTATTGATTTTGGAGTGAAAAATGGAAGAGTGGATCGGAAGATGGAAAGCCAGTGTTTTTATGCAATTGAGTGACTGAGTTAACTGCAGCTCATTACGATCAAATTAAATTGGTCGGGGTCGACCGTTGTAATACAGACGGACAATTTGGAGTGCCTTTGTGTTGAGAAAATGCTGTGGCATCGATTCAACAGAATCCAATGTTCAAACCAAAACGCCAGACGCACAAATAAACATGGAAAACTGTGGTCACCGATTTTTTTAAAAACGTCTGAAAAAAACTCGTCTCCACGTTACTGACAGTGATGAATTTTATATTTTCCGCATCCGCCACGTCATCAATGAATGGACCAACAAACAAATCACATAATTTCAGCACTATCAATCTTCCAACTCAAAGATGAATACACTATCGAACGTTTGAAACGCAAACAAGCACATCCGAACGTAGTCTCCGAATATTCACCAACCATCGGGATCAAAACAACCACAGTCCATACTGAAAATCCAAAATCTCCCAATATCAAATAACAGTGGTCACCGAAATTTCACGGCCAATCTCAAGAACATAGCGAACTTCATTTCACCAGAATATCATTTAATCAACGTTGTGTGAATTTTGAAACGAGAAACAGAAAGCCACATTGAGGGGATTTTCTGTTCTGATGCTGACAACTAAAATAATTATGTTGCGAAATGAAAGAAATAGTTTTAGATATTGATTGATAGTATGCACAAAACAAAACTAATGATATCAGAAACGCAAAAAAATTATATATACTTTCGATTAGATAATTATGATTCTTTGCTTTGAAAAGTTGTGAATATTGTGATAAAAATTTCAAATTCATAAACAATTTTCCATCATTCAAAACACGCATAACTGAAATTCAGCCCCTTTTCAACAATTTCGTGAATCCATTCTTGCTATTAACAAACCCACTTCCATATTTCATTGTTTCAAACTTCAATTCTTTTTTCTCGATTTTTTCCAGCTGAACAACCAATAAACAACAAAATAACAACTTGAATAGAATGACCTATGTAGTTTCGCTAAATCAGGAACAAAAACTCCGACTAAGAAGGGAAAAGAACAACAAACCGAACCCACCAACAAAACGACAAACACAACAAAAACAACAAACGTAAATTGGAATGGAATTGACAAGTATGGGTAAAACGATTTTTGGACAATTTTTAGTCAATTTCAACAAACCACACCAACAAAAAAAAAACAAAATACCGGGTTTTGGAGAGCAAAGTATCAACAATTTCAATTGAAATACAAAGCACAACATGAGAGATGTTGGTTACACAGCAGTAGAAAACAAAACAAAACAACACTACCGGCACAAACGGAAAAACAATGATAAAATGCTGGACATCACCAAACAAGATTGGCCGATACTGCAATAAAGAAGAACAAAAAGATTTGATGATTGTTAGGATCTGATCGAAACACAGAGAACGTTATGAAAGAAACTCAACTATTCAAACAGATGGTGGCCTTGGAAAATGTGATACATTTCCAGTGCTGAGGAAAAAGACCAAAAGCCCGCACAAATTTACGTAAAACTTGAACAAGCAACTAAACCATATTTTAGAAAATTCGCAAAGTTTCACGTTTTTCGAAAAATTTTACAAAGAATTGAAGTATATACGTAGCATGAATTTAAACTTCGAACATCTTTCAAACTTGTGTCAGATTCAAATTCTGAATGACTCCCGGGTTTAAAAACACTCAACAACTTGACCGCAAAACCGTGTTCACCACCAATTGTAAGTTTCGTAAACTGCAACAAGCAAATGGCAAACAAACCTAATTTCAACACAGTCGCCGCCAAGAACAAAAACAAATACAAAAACTGAATAAAAATGCATCACAACGGAAGAATAAAAGCGGAAGGTGTCGACGTGTTGGCCGTTTTCACTGCGGAGCCCACTGAGCTTTCGGCTGCGAATTGCGCGTGCTGTAGCCGTGGCGAGTGGTGGTTTGCTGGGCATACTGCTGCTGCATCACCTGCTGCCCGCCCATCGCGTACTGACCAAACTGCCCTCCGAAACCGGCAGCTCCCGTTGAATTCATGGAGCCACCGCTGTACGTCGGCGCCACCCAGTGCAGGCCATTGAGATCGAAAATGCAAAATGAATGCTTTGATTGTGCGGTGGTGATGGGAAACGGAACTGTAACACGCAAAACAACACAACAACAATACAACACAAGTAGTTCGCTGATTTGCTGGGGTTTTGAACACCCGAATTGGTATAGCCACAACGTCAACGCGTGAAGCAGTAAATATTACGTTCTGGATCAGTAAAATTCATTTCCACTGGCCTGCGATTGCAACTCAGTCAGAGCAGAATTATCAACTCACTTGGCGGTGGCGCGGCAAAGAACGTTGGATGCGGGTTGACTGCGGCGGCGGCGGCGTTGTACGGCAAATGGCTGGGCGCACCAAGCACTCGCTTTTGTGCTGGCGCTGACGACACAAGCTGTGTGCTCGTTTGGCCTGCAACATTGTCACCAAAACAATTCCATCAACCAAACCACTATGTTGTTGGTTGATAAGAAAATTTGGCTTTTTGAATCTGAACATTTTGACCAGTTTTTATTTGAACACCTCGACAAACCGCACCAGCACTGCACTTGTCTTGCACATCATCTATCCAAAGTTGCACTGCTTGATCTTGCCGGGTGGTTCGCACCTTGAACGATGCCCGCCGGTTTTTCGCATTTTCAATTTCAAACAATGTTTCAGTCCAGTTGGACAGAACCAAGAATAAGCGGCCTGTATCGCAGTGACCAGTGACGCACCAGGTGCAGGGGTTGTGATGCTTGTGCTGCCATGTCTGGCAGCATTGTTGTTGCTTGCGGCGGCGGCGGCAGCACGCACGGCCGCACGCGTCTGGTAGCCGCCGCCGCTGTGGTAGGCCGTCGGTGGCTTGTACGTGTGCTGCTGCTGCCGGGCCGCTTTGCTCGCGAACACCGCCGAGTGATGCGACGACTCGCTGCCAAAGAAATACGCTGCGAAATAAGCTGCACTGTTTGGGCAGTGTTCGACTCCGCTTTGGCTGTGTTGGAGTTGGTTGCACTGCACTGTGTTGGACCAGCTTGCTGGTTTTTGCATCTTGTTTTCTTGTTTGTGAGCCTGGCGCATTTGTGCCGAATAAAACAGAACCGAACAAAACAGAACGCCGCATTTTCATACAAAACTTAAATATTTTTTCAATACTTGCGAAGGCTAAGAGGTCCAACGGCACATACAAAAGTCCAGAGAGAGACGCTCTAAAGATGCCCTAACATTTAAAGGTGCCGGAGCTGGGTAAACCAGTTGAACCAGATTATTAGCCGCAAGTACACGCAGACCGCAATTATCATGCCCATTCGCGAGCGAAGCGGGAGCGGACAGCGGATGCAGGCATAATATGGCCCGTCTGTCGCTCGCGCGTTCCAAACTAACTTTGCCTCGCTCTGTGAACATAAAAGGAGCTGAGATTTTTTTCTGCGGCACACAGGCAGACAATCCACAGATACACTGTGTGCACCAGAAATTTTTTCGTGGTGATCTTCTACACACGCTGTGTGCGTATTTTATCAATTCTGAAAGTGAAAAAAATTATTCTTGTTTACCCCTTTTTTTTCGACTATGTCATCAAATGTGTACGCAGTTTCAGCGATATAAAGAAATTTCTGACTGTTATAAGAAAAACATTTTCTAGGGTAAAAATCTTCGGGATTTTCAAATTTCGCATTCATTTTTTTCTCCGATGCTTCCCAAGGCTTTAAATTTAGCTTGTTTGTATAATATTACAAAAAATGCTTATTTTGAGGTGTATTTGCGATTTCTGCGCGTGAAACAAACCGTTATTTGACAAATAAAACAATTTCTAGGGGTAACCAACAACGGAGAGTTTGAATTTGACCTTTATTTTTGAAAAAAGTCAAAGGAATAGCTGTTAAATAACTAAAGTTGTGACGATTTCGGGCAAATCGGCCGTGGAAATTGGCGAAATTGGTTCAAAAACAAAAAATGAGAAAGTGGTGTATTCCGGGGTAATTCAATGCGCTGATCACGGATTTGGGGTTAGTTTTCTTATGTGAGCAACTCTATATACTGAATCGTGACGATTTCGGGCGAATCGGCCGTGGAAATTGGCGAAATCGGTCCCAAAACAAAAAATGAGAAAGTGGTGTATTCCGGGGTAATTCAATGCGCTGATCACGGATTTTGGGTTAGTTTTCTTATGTGAGCAACTCTATATACTGAATCGTGACGATTTCGGGCGAATCGGCCGTGGAAATTGGCGAAATCGGTCCCAAAACAAAAAATGAGAAACTGGTGTAGTCTGGGGTAATTCAATGCGCTGATTACGTATTTTGGATTAGTTTTCTTATGTGAGCACTCTACATACTGAATCGTGACGATTTTGGGCGAATCGGCCGTGGAAATTGGCGAAATCGGTCCAAAAACAAAAAATGAGAAAACAGTGTTTTCCAG